>JAEKOY010000729.1:0-20463 GCA_021234595.1 Delia radicum | reverse complement strand
TTGGGTTGGTTGGTTGGTTGGTTTAAGTGGCAGCTCACGCTACTCGTGAGCATCAAGTAGAGTCAAAAGCGACTTCCGTTTTGAAGAGACCACACTACCCGTAAGGAACTAGTATCCGGAGTACTAGACCCACCACCCCGTTCGTTAAGATAACGTATGAGATTACCGAATCCCACACGTGATATTACCGAGAGGTCGTCCAGTATATGGTCACCCAAGATCCGGAGTCGAATATTCTGCAGCGCCGGACAATCGCAGAGAAGATGCTCCACAGTCTCCTCCTCGCCCGGGTATGCCGCAGCTGCGACAATGCGAACCGCGTACAATCCCAAGTCTAATGCCATGCCTACCAATCAGCCAGTGACCGGTCAGAACAGCCGTCGCCTCGAGACGTCCCTCCTGCTCCTGCTCAGGAGAGAGTTTGTACGCCCTAGGTCGTAGTTGGGCCACGTAAGTCTCGCGGTCCTACAGGTATCCAAATTATGCCACCTGTTCCCCGCCCTGCGAAAATAGTGCCGGAAAATTTCCCCCTTAACAGTCCCCAGCGGTGCAGCGACTGACACCGATTGGAGACGTTTAAGGCAGATCCTGCCCTTGCCAATTCATCTGCCCTTTCATTACCGTAGAGGTCTCTGTGGCCGGGGACCCAACTAGAGTAACTTGGGATAGACAGCTTAGCCTGGACAGTTCCTCCCTGCACTGACCAACGAGAGCAGAGGATGTGACGTACGAGCTCAGGGACATTAGAGCCGCTTGGCTATCGGCGAAAATGCCCACTGTCCCTCGAGCCCCCCTTTCAGACAGGAGTCTGCAGGCTTCCCGATAGCCAGAATTTCCGCCTGAAAAACAGTAGCGTGATCAGGTAGCCTGAAGAACACCGCAAGTTACACTCACCCGAGAAGACCCCGGAGCCTACACCACAACTCATCTTTGAGCCGTCGGTATATACCCTGATGTCAAAACCAAAAGTTGGATCCCCCATATCCCACTCCCGCCTGGAGGGAAAGCTAACCCGAAAAGGTCGGCAGAAATCCAATCTAGGAGTAACATAGTCGACTCAAATCCCACACGTGGGTGAAGTCCATCAAGAAGGCCTAGCATGTCCATAGGTCCTGGACTTCCAGGAACCCGTTGCAGCAAGCCGCGCTGCGCTGCTAGAAGAAACCGCCATTATATGCAAATCAATAGGGATAATGTGAAGCATTACATTGAGAGCCTCCGAGGGGCAAGTTCTTATCGCGCCCGTGACCCCCAATGCAAGCAGAGCGCTGCACCCTATACAGACGATCCGTAACCACCCTCTAGTGGTCGCAGTCCACCACACGATAGAGCCATATGTCAGTATTGGACGCACAATAGCCATGTACATCCACAGCACCATTTTCGGACTCAAACCCCACCTTGAACCAAACATCCTCCTACAGGAGTAGAAGGCTACCGTTGCCTTCCTGACCCTGTGCTCGGTGTTAAGTCGCCATGATAGTTTAGAGTCCAAGATGATACCCAGATATTTCGCATGATCAGAGAGGGTGAGCTCACAGCCTTGCAGCCGCGGAGGTCTGAAGCCCGAATTGGACCGAGTGGTGAAAAGTACCAGTTCTGTTTTACTCGGATTCACTCCTAAGCCACAACTGGTGCCCAGCTACTGAGAGTATCCAGAGCGCTGGTCATAATATCGCTAATCACGTCCAAGAACATCCCTGATACCAATATCACCACATCGTCCGCATAAGCGACAACCTTAACACCCTTATTATCCAGCGTGACGAGAACTGAGTTAATAACAAGGAGCCATAACAGGGGCGAGATCACACCACCCTGAGGTGTACCTCTCCTGACCTGCTTTGACAACTCGCTATTTCCCAGACTAGCACTGACAACACGGGAGTCCAACATGTTCACTATCCAGTCGCTGATGAAAGTCTCAGCGCCCAGATCCACGAGGGCTCCCTGTATTGCATCGGTCGTGACATTGTTGAAAGCCCCCTCTATGTCCAGAAAGGCGGCCAGTGTATATTGTCCAAATTCCAAGGATCTCTCCACCACTCTCACAACCTCATGGAGTGCAGTTTCCGTTGAGCGTCCCTTGATATACGCATGTGACTACCCGACAGTTGAGGCGATCCCTCGAGTTTCAGCCTTATATGTACGTCAATGAGTCTTTCCAACGTCTTCAGTAGAAAAGATGAGAGACTGATTGGCCTAAAGTCCTTTGCAGCCTCGTGACCACATTTGCCAATTTTAGGAATAAAGACTACTTTAACCTTCCTCCAGCTTACGGGCACGTAGTTAAGAGAGAGGCAAAGTCTGTATATCACAAGCAGCCAGGGAGTAATCAAATCTTGACCCCTCTGCCAGCATTATCGGTAAAATGCCATCCAGACCCGGCGATTTGTATGGGGAGAAACTGCCAATTGCCCAGGCTATCCTATCAAGTGTAATTAGCTCGTTTTCCATCCCATTAGAAGCGCCCCTAGAGCGGCTACGTTGGTCATTGTCCAAGGTATCTGCATCCAAGCAGCCAGGAGAAAATGAATATTCAGAAGGATCTCCAACGACTCAGCCGATGACTCTGACCAGGATCCATCACCCCTCTTAACATAAGTGGGGGTTAGAGTGACCCTTTGCCAGCACCTTGCTAAGTCTAGCAGTGTCCCTAGTGTTGTCTATGGATTCGCAGAACTCTCTCCATGAGTTCCGCTTTGCCAACGCCAATGCTTTCTTGTACACCTTCAGCTTGTCGCGGTATGGCTCCACTGTCTGCTGGAATAGCTAGCGTTGAAAGCTCTTCGTGTCTCCCTCCGAAGCTCTGACAGTTCAGAATTCCACCAGGGAGGAAAACTCTTCCTTGCCCTAGTCTGAGGGCAGGAAGCTTTGAACGCCACATCAATGGCCTTTTCCAGGACCCCTACAGAGTCCTCGAGACTTTCGATTGTCCCTTCGACCCTTGGCCCCCTACACAGCTTCGTCCTAAGAATCCTATTGAACTTAGGCCAAACAGTTCTCCTAGGATTCCTGAAGCAAACGCTCTCCCTAACGTTCGTGTTGATATCGAAAAGTATCCAATTATGATCCGAAAAGGACTTCTTATCGGATACCCTCCACTTTTCAACACGTACCTGAGAATTACCTGAGATAACTGTGATATCTAGAACTTCCTCCCAACCCCTATAGTTATCGGAACTCGGAAACATAAAAGTTGGGTTAGTACCAGAATTACATATATTGAGATTGTTAGTGTAATAAAATCAAGAAAAGACTCACCTCTCTCGTTGATTTCAGTGCTTACCCCAGATTGTGTGCCTGGCATTGGCATCACAGCCCAGGATCAAAGTATCTTCTGCAGCAATGGAGGACAACAGGAACCTCACTTCTTCTGGCGGGGCGTCTCGATTGTGAGCCATATAGCAGGAGGCAATAGTGATGTTGCGGCCGCCTGTCATTTCAACCTTCGCAACAGTAAGGTCAGCTGAGCTAAGTTGAGAGCATAGAAAAATCTTTATGTTCTTTTTAGCTATTATACAGGATCTTGGCTTACCCTTATTATTGATGTATAGTATTGAGTACGGGGCACCCTGAAACCCTTTTAACCTGTGAGTCATTGACCCAGGGCTCCTGGATGATGCCTATGTCAAGGTCCTCCTCGGCTAGAAGAACCCGTAGGTTGTCTGTAGCAATCCGGGAATGCTGCAGATTAATCTGCACGACCTTTAGCTTCCCCATCTTGTTTCGATATATTGGGGGGTTCTTCGAGCTGCATCTTATCGAGCAGCTGGTTGGCGTCATCGATCTCATCTTTCCCGTCGACACCACCCGACCCAGAAGGACGGAAAACCTTTACCTTGGCCTCCCTTATACCAAAGAAGAGCTTGTTGCCCACCTTCTCGAGTGCTGACACACCCTGTTCGGAGATGACAAGCACGTAGCTCATGCTGTTGTTCTGAGGTTCCTCTGCCCGGATGACAGACCAGTCATTCATAGGAATCTCAGGATTTTGAGCCTTGAGGCATTCTAGCAGCCTGTGATTGTCCATTGCCATTTTTGGTAACCAAATTCTGGCACGAGGTCTAGCTGGAATTTCTGCAGCGGGGATTAGCTTTAAGATAAGGCCATCCCATGCATCACTTATCGTAGAGTGACGCATTTGCTGAGGAATTCCAGGGAGAACAAGTCCATACATTTGATTAACCTGTATCCCCTGTGAATTCACTGGAGTCAAAACGAGGTACCGGACTATCCTTGTTGGAGATCACGTGAGCCATCACGAGTTCTGACAACTTGGATTCGATAGCACTCCATTCTGTTACTACAGGCGAAGGCAACCCACCACTGACATTTGCTAGAGCCACAAGCAAATGATCCCTTACAACCTCATTTAAAGGGTCTACGAGAGGTAGAAATAGGCTGCGAACGGTTCTCTGCTCGTGGACCTTTTTCCGCTTCGGCGACTTGTCACCCTCATTCTGTGAGCGATTTCGCTTTGCCCCTTCTACCTTCTTTGACGTGCCTGATGTGCTGGGTGCGGTCTCCTTTCGCTTAAGGTACTCATCCACCACAGCTTGGTATTTTACGCGGTCCTCTTCATCGCGTTCATGAACGGTCCCATTCAAAGCGTTCTTGGCAATTTTGTCAAGAATAAACTTCGCTCTTGAATACCTAGACTTCCATACGTCGCCTGAGGATTTTTTCTTTCCGCTTACGCTTGGGCAAGTCACCTGCCGAGGTGACCTGTCCAGGCTGGGATATTGCCTGAGATGTTGTCTGGTGAGACGCTGGAGTACTATGGAGTGTACCCTCAGTGCCTGGGAAGTTAACCACCGTCTCCTGACTGGAAGCCAGTAGGTCATCTTCAGACGAGTTGCAAGGCAACCGCTAACATTGTTTTTGTTGTCGTCGTTGTTTTTGTTGTTGTTTTCTATAAAATTCATATTTCGGTCCCACGAGTAGGCACGTAAGGGATGGACCGTACCATGCAGTGACGGCGTACATGGACTAGGCAAAAAGTTGTTACAACCAACCCGTGCCCTGGCGTTGGAGGGGAGCTGTTAACGACTAGTCATCTTTTACCACTAACTAGCCATTCAGGACATCGGCACTGCTACCAACCACCTTGACCTTACAAGTGGGGGATAAAGGAAGAGGATACAAAGGACTGAAGAAGGATTAGTAAGGTAATAGTGGGAGAGAGGAATTAGAGAGGGGGGAGGATAACCATTAGTTCATGTTCCTTGCAGCTTTTAGTACACTAAGACAAAGACCGGAGCACAAGTGCGCAGTGTTCCAGTGCTTTGTATCAGCATACAAACCCCAGAACACTTAAGCCACCGCATCGCGACAAGATTGTTATCCATGGCGATGGTGCAAACTCTAGTGACATAACTACGATTTCGCGTGTATTTGAAATCTGTAAACTATTCAACTTATTAAAAGTTAATCATTTGCGATTTTTTTCTTTTTATTTACAAATTAAATAATATATTGATATAATTAAACCTTTGTTTGATTATTTAATCTAAATAAAATAAAAAAAATAGTTTGCCAAATTTTTAAAAATTTTGTTTACATGTTGTCAACACTGTATGGATATATTAGAAAATTCAATAAATTTTTTAATTGAATCAATTAAAAAAATTGTTTAAATTGCCATCGATATTCAAACAATCGACTAGTTAGACATTTTTGGCCCATAATTGTTTCTGTATATGATAAAGACTTTCATAAAAATTCATGACAAATAATTCATTACCCATCGACATTTTATAAAAAAAGTTTAATAAACCTTGTGAACTTATTTTTTTTGTTTTCCTATTAATTAAAATTTGGAATTTCTATTTGAACTCATCAACAGAAATTAAGAATTTTCATTTGAAATTAAGAAAATTTATTTTCTAATTTAGATTTTTTTTTTTTAAAGAGAAGAAACACTCAGAATATTCTTCCCATTAATTACTGTGTTGCTTTCTGTGGAAAAGGATAGTGAAGAGATGGAAGGCGGTGAAAGATGAAGGGCTTCAAACATGGCAACACTGTAATTGCGCGAGATGATATGTCTTTAGAACAATTGTTGCTCGCCACCTGATGTAGAGTTGGCAAATTCATTGAAGCTTTTTGTTTCTTAGCCCTGATTCATTATTTTACTTCGGTGGGGGTTAAGTGCTATGGGAACACCGAATGTGGGCGCAGCGATACATATAAGTGATAGAAAACTCATACATATTATTTTTTCTAAATTGATGTTGTCGTCACCGGGAATCGAACCCGGGACCATCAGTGTAACAGTCTAACGCGCTAACCATTACACGACAACGCACCTAGATTTAGATTTTATATTTATATATATATTCCCGTCGTTCCTATAAGGAGAATAGGGGATGGGTACTGTCAATAAAGGTGGAAAGTTCCTGATTGCCATTCACTTGGGAGTGGCCAGGAATGATTCCTTTGTTACAGTGTCAATGCAGCTCACAACCCTCCGGCCTTATGCCAGGTATTCCCCTGGCAATGGCTTTTGAACACCCGTTCGAAGCTAGCAAAAGTGAGAAGGCGACTAAGTAGCCTGAAGGTTTTTAATAACGTCTCAGGTAAGTAGGAGAAACATTTCTCTGAAACTTAGTGTAATAGAGTGCCCTGAGTTCTTGACTCCAAGTCAGCGTCTCAGGAAGTAGGAGGAAAAGGCGAATTATTCCCTTTGAAAAACTCAACATCACAGCCTGCCTGGAGCGCAGCTGGCAGCCCCAGCAACAGGATCGGATGCGGAAGCCTAATCAGCTACTTCGTCTTAAACTTAAATGATTAACGAAACCGAAACAAACGAAACAGAACGACCTGATCCCCCGATGACGACTTTTAGCATGAAAACACGGACAAGATTTGAACATGGAATGTTAGAACATTAACTGAAACATCGCGTTTGGCCCAACTATGCAAAGATTTTCTATTTAAAATTGAGAAACTATCATAACATCAATTGATAGTCATAATAATGGTGTGTTCTAAATTTAGCATTGAATTTTTTAGAATAGTTTATAAATTAAATTTTTATAATTACAGTGGAAATTCAAAATGAAAATTCTTAGCTTACGTTTGATATAATTTGTATTAAAAAAAAATAAAAATTATGTTTTTGTTCGACCTTTAATTGTGCAATGAAAAACAAAAAACTCTATAGATTATTTGTTAGGACAATATCCTAATAAGAAATATAGAGTGTGGCCTCAAACTTCTTATATCCATTGATATTTTGTAATTTAAATTTGAAATTCTGAGTTTTAATTGACATATTTTGAATTGCAGTTACAAAAATATTGGGTTTTTAAAATAATGTATTAAAAATAAATTTTCGTCATTGGCTGTAGCTGTGTTGTACGCTACCAAAGAAATTGATGAACCAAATTCATAAAATTTATGAATTTGCTTCATCATATTATTAAATCTTCTTATAATCTTTATGAAACGTTACATGAAAATAATGAAAATTCTTCATATTTATGAAATATTTCATAATATGATGATGCTTGCCTTCAATTTGAACTTTTATGAAACAGCTTCATCATATTAATGAAGTGTTACATAAACGAAAATCAATGACGTTTTTCAACACATTTATAAAATTTTTTCATAAGCTTTGCCTTTGAGTGTTCGCACATTTTAAAAGTAAAAATACCAACTTTAGAATGAACTTTGTCTTTGTTTCACTATTTAGGTTAGGTCGAAAAGAGGATTCGGAGAAGGGAAATGCTTCCCTAATCCGACACAAGTCCCTGAGGACTTACACTTAAGCCAGAAAGAATGTCGGCTTGTTGTGCGCTCTAAAAAAAACGGTCATATGTCACATTCCTACCCCAGGAACTCCGTCGCACTGTCGAAATTCCTCAAGCTCTTCCATCCGTGTGGATATTGGGGTCACTGGATTAGTATTTCGACCCGGGATCCCGGCAAATGCCGGGCATTCACAGAGATAGTGTTCCAAGGTCTCCTCGTCCTCCCCACAGGCCCTACACTATACTTTACTATTGTAATTTAAAATTGTGCAAAAAAAAAGGAAAGGTTCTATGGAATTAATTTAAAAAAAAAAAATATTTAAAAATAACAAAAACACTACCGGAAATTGAACTTTTAAAGGATTTTTTCAGATAAAAACGCAGAAAAAATAGCGAAATGTTACCGAAGTATGTGTAAATGCAATAGTTTTATTAAATTATGTAAAAAAACGTGATTTCCAAAATAAGGTCTGTATACCCTTATTCGCATCCACTCTTCATTTATTCGCATAAATACTTTTAACTTTTTTTTATAATAACTTTACACACAAAAAAATAAAATCCATTTCAATCACGAAAACCACCGATTCAATAACTTTAACTGCGGAAATTCCGCCGACAACGAAAACTGCTAATTCAATTACAAATTGGGTAGCTCTTTAATTGAATTATTTTCCAATTAAAGAATTGATTAAAAAGTGATCCCAAAAACAAAACAAAAATGTGGCCATACCAAATGTTTTTTTATAGCTTTGAATTTAGACCGGCATAAAATTCTCATTTAGTTAGCAAATTTATTTATACTTATGTGAACAAATGTATACAGAAATTAGTTTTTTTCTTTCTATTGACGCGTACGGATAATGGCAAAATTATTTTTGGATTTTTTTTTTCATTTGCAGAAATTCGCCCATTTGTTGAAATAATTTTTATTTTATTTTTGCATTTTCTTTCTGTTTCAATCATTTTTTAAATTTTTATTAAACGAAATTAAACTTTAAAAATTACATTATCAAGTTGACGATAATGTTTTAGGATAAATAAATATTCAGATTTAAACAACTAAAACCAAATTATTTAACTAATAATATAATAAACCTAATAAGAATTAATCCAATTGAAATGAATTAAAAATATTTATTACTAATACCACTAAACATAAACATTTATAAAAAACAACTAATACATATTACAAAAACAACAATAATGTGTGGACGTTTGCTTTCGAGCGATAATATATAAAAATGTCAAGCAAAGTTCTGAATTTGAGCAAATATTTAATTGATTCAATTAATTTTTAATTGACAGCTTTAAAATTTAAATAAAAAATCAGGTAAATCGATTTATATGCTAAAAAATTACAAACAAATTTTGAATTGAAATTTAAAAAAAGATTAGTTTGGATGACTTTCGTCAAATGTCAGGAAAATAGGTTATGGAAAACGTTAATGTTTATTAATATTTAACTCGAATTTCTCTAAATTTTAAGTATCAGAAAATACGTTTTCGGAGAGTTTATTCCACATGAGTCATTCCATGTCAAACCGAACAATTTTTTACATCAACATCTTTTGTTCGAATTAAAATCATTTAAGACTAATTTGCGATTCATTACACAATTTTTTTTTTTAAATCCCGTAAATATTTGGCAAACATCTTAAAAATAAAATTGAAAAAAAGTCCCAATTGTTAATCTAATTTTTGCTTTCGTCTCTCACATTTCCATATTCAATTAAAATTAGAAAGCTGACATTATAAGTTGTAAACTCCAATTTTTGCTGGGTAATAATTTTACTTTTTTTACAGTAGCTGCCAAATAAAATAAATTTATCTAGCCTTAGGCAAAAAAGTTTCAAGACTTTGAAAAATTCATGCATAAATTTCAATTTTATCTCCATAATATGTTTCTAAGCATTTGTCCAGTGACATCTTTGAAAAAGTATAAAATAAATTTAAATTAAAAATAAATTACCATTTCTGGTAGAAAAAGGGGCAATCATTTAATGTCGCATGAAAGGAGCCCTTTAAACGACAACCTAAAGTCACACAAATGTCAAAGAAATGACAAACCAAACAAATTTCGTATTCCAAACACAAAGTTGGAATGCAATCTTTGTTTTATTAGGTAGGCAGATATAAATTGAACAATTTACTTGAATTTTTGACATATAGAAAATAAAATATTTTTAAATCCAAATAATTTTATAGCTTTCAAAAAGGAGTATTTTCAGTTTTATATATCTCCCTCAAAATTTTTTAAATAATTAACATATTAGTCTCACCCTATTTTACTGTACATTTGAATTCACTTAATAAATGATGGACTAGAGGCGCGTCAGTCAGTAGTTGGCTAGTGATGTTGGCACCATCAATGTTCTTTGTGTGGAGTCAACAATGCAAAGTAAGTCTGCTTCATAATACCTTTCCGTATTTACTTAAAATGTTAAACCAAAATAACAATAAATCACATAAAGTTATTTGACATATATGGGAAAAACTGTTCACTTTTTAACTCAAATCTCTTTAAATATTTTACTTGCACTTTTTTCCATATTGACCTTTTCCAAACATACTTAAAATTATTTGGAGGACTTAAATAGTGTACTTACAGAAACTTTATTTCTATGAAAAAGTTGTCTATTTAAATATTTTTTTTTATAAAAATCTGACAGATTAGAACATAAATTTATCATTACCAAAAATCTAAGCCTTGATCAACAATCGATTAGTTACAATTTTTTTAAAACCACGTCAAGACAAGCTACTATCATCCAAATTTTTAGACTTTTAATAAAACAATATTTTTTTCGTATTTGTAGAACTGATGATACTTAAACTATAACGGCAGATTTGATATACAGTTGTGTTCATAAAAATAGGAGTGCCCTTCATAAAATAAACAAAGTTTAAATTTGTTAAACAAAAGCACAATTTTATTCAGTTTTTTTAATTAAAATTAATTATTGATTTATTTTTTAGTTTTTAGACCTATTTTGAATTGAATTAATTGAAAAAAAAATATTTTAACAAAATTATTTCAAAATTCACTGTTCAAAATTTTTATAAATTCAAATACATAAAAGTTTATAATTATCTTACAAAAAGTTAAATAATTTAATATTAGTATTTAGTGGAATAACCTTTATTTTTGATGACAGCAGCACATCTGCGAGGCATGGAGTCTATAAGATCCCGACATCTTTTCAACGGTATTTGCAGCCACAAATCTCGCACTGTATTCCATATCTCTTCAGCATTTGACAGTCTCTTCCCTGCCACACTTTTCTTAACGTCTCCCCATAGATGTTCTATAGGGTTGATGTCAGGAGACTGAGCAGGCCACGACATGACCTCAACCCCATTGACACCACTTTACTGGTGTGTTCCGGGTTATTGCCTTGTTGGTATACCCATTTCAGTGGCATATTCCACTCTGCATATGGTTAGCATCACTTCGTCCATTATTCCAACATACACGTGCTTATCCATAATTTCTCTTACTAGATGAATTGGACCAACTCCGTTGTATGAGAAGCGTCCCCATATCATGACTTTTTCACCACCATGTTTTAACGGTTTTTATAGTATACTGTGCTTCATATTCTGTGTTAGATGGACGTCGGACATACTGTCTAGAACCAGTTCCACCAAATAAAACGATTTTGCTTTCGTCTGACCACAAAATGTTTCTTCATTTTTCTTTCAGTCAGTTGATGTGTTCTTAAGTGAACTTTAAGCGTGCAACTGCCTGCTTCTTGGTCAGTAATGGCACCTTTCATGGGCTTCTTGCGTATAAATTGTTATCCAATAAGCGCCTACGGATAGTAACAGTACTTATGACGAAATTAAGATCCTTTGAATCTTTTTTGACAAAGCCGACGGGTCACATTTGCTATATCGTACTATGCGGCGGTCATCTACACTGGATGTTTTACGTTTTCTTCCACGCGTTTCGGACTTTTATTTTAAATGCTAAGGCATTTGCAATCATTTGATCCGAGCACCCCAAGATTTCTTTAATTTCTCTATACTTTTCCTTGTTTCGAAGGTTTTGAATTAATTTTCGCTTTTCTTCAGAACAGTGCTTGCCTCGACCCAATATGAGCAGTATAATACAAAAATTATATTTAAAAATTAAAGAAACCAGACTCATATTACTTTTCCATACTTACTTTTCACATTATATTTAGAATGTTAATCTAATCCACTTTTTTTATTCATAAATCAATCACACTCCTATTTTTTCGATCAATTTAACTCAAGGAAACATATTAAAATGAATGAATAACATCAAACACATAATAGTTTTCCTTTTTTGTGGTTTACTTTCTTGAATCCCGTGAGAAGTATCGAGATCGAGTCATTTGCAAGTTGTTACACTAACAAATTGTGCTTGTGAAAATATTGGGTATCAGCACTCCTATTATTTTGAACACAGCTGTACATACATAGATATGGCAATTAGAAAAATCTGGGGACAGATGCTCTAAGACTATGTTTCTTACTTTTGCTGAGTCAGCAAAATTTTAGTCATTAGGGTCTTTCAAAAAAATTGCTAATCTCAGCAAAATCTTTTGGTGAAAATCAGTGAGCAGATTTTTAACAACAAAATTAGTAGATTCAGCAAAAGCTTTGCTTACACTTAATTGATTAGAAATTAAAAAACCCTTGTTAAAAATTAATAAAATTTTTGCTGAATATTAGTAGACTGAAAAAAACTCAAAAAAAAATTGTAGAAAAACTATATTTTAGTTAATTTATTTGCTGAAAATCATAAAACATATTTTTGGTGAGTGCGCCCCCGGTAGGCTAGTTGCTAGCGTACTGGCTTATAAGTGCGGGGGTCGTGGGCTTGATTCCCACCAGAGGCACTGGTCTTTTTTCTCTACAAAGCGCCGAAAGCCATAGTAGCTAGTGCTCGGTTAGGGTAATAGTATATAATTTTATGATTATTAAAAAATATTTTTGTGATTATTTTAAAAATAAATTACAGTACGTTACAAAATATAAAAATGTTCATTATCCCACAATGACGACATGAATTAATTTAATATCTAAAAAAAAAAAAATCATAGAAATAATAATATACATAACATAAACAAAATTATCTTTTCACTACTTACATCAATTGTTGTCTAAATGATCCTATATTTTAAAGAAAACGCAAATCCCGGATATAATTATAGAAGCGAAAAAGAAAAAAAAAGTAAAATATGACATATACCATTGTATGTCCCGAATTATGAATTTTTTCACGTTAGGTCACAAACGACGCGTATTTAAGAGCAAATTACGAGAAAAATGAAAAAAAATTTGGTGGTCATCTTCATTCCCCTACCAGCGTTTGAATTTGGCGATCGTAGTGTATTTTGTCACTGCTATAATATTTTGACTGATCATCACTCTGCAGTACGGTATTCAAATTTTTCGTAATTGCTTTTGTTCTAGTAAACGAGTAACTCCATTTTGAAGTTTTTCACTTACTCGATTATTAATTAATTTTTCTTCACTTACTCGATTATAATTAATTTTTGAGAAAATCCTTACGACGGACTAAAAATTTTAATTTGTTTCACTTTATAGCGGGTACAGTGGCAGTTTTTTTTTTCGTTTTTTGACAACTTAAGCGCTGTATAAGTTCTGTCAAAACTTAATATCAAATGAAAGATTTTAATGAGCTTAATATTATAATCGAAAATGCAACAAAAAATTCTAAGGATTTCAAAGTTTATGAAGCAAACAAGATTTTTATAACCTCAAATGCATCTTACAAATTTTAATTTTGCGAACTTAAAGTTATTTATTATGATTTCCTGCAAATAAGTAACCCTAATCCAAATAAATTTTGGTGGTCATCTTCATTCCCCTACCAGCGTTTGAATTTGGCGATCGTAGTGTATTTTGTCCAAAAAAAGTCGAATTTTTTTCCCAAAATTTGTGTCAAAAGGTGCGCAATGTGAAGTAGATTAATGAAAGAAAACTACTAAAAAAATTTTTAGATTAATTTCAAAGTTTGAAAGAAGTATTTTTTTTTTATGGAAATCGGTTACACCTTATAAGTATTTCCTATAATTCAAGAAAATAATTTTAAAAAATTTTTGTATGGTATCGTTCATATGTTGCAAGCGTTTAACGTTGGCTCTCATAGTGTATTTTCTTAACAAATTGAACCTTTTCACAAAATTGATGTTAAAAGTTGCGTAATGTGGAGTAGATTACCGAAAAAAATATTTTTTAAATTTCCGTGGACTCATTTTGGTCCACCACATCATTTAAAAATTGAAAACTAGTCACTTTTTTAATGAAAAGCTGTTAAATGTTGTTTAGAATTTCCTATAATTCCATTCGATTGTCATACCTGGTTTTAACGAATTTTGAAAAAAAGTTTACAACTTTTAAATTTTGAACCAAAATTATTCCGCCGAAGTTTAAAAAATAATTTTTCCGTTATCTACACCACATTACGCAACTTTTGAAATCAATGTTGTGAAAAGTTTAATTTGTTAACAAAATACACTACGATAGCCAACTTAAGACGCTTGTAGGAGATGAAAGATACCATCCAAAAGTTGTTTATAATTATTTTTCTTAAATTATAGGAAATAAATGTAACGGATTTTCATCAAAAAAAAATAAACTTTGAAATGCTGTGGTGGTCCACAACTACTCTTCAAAAATTTTAGTAGTCTTCTTTCCTTAATCTTCTCCATATTGCGCAACTTTTGACAATAATTTTTCGAAAAAAAATCGTAACTTTTTTTGGACAAAATACACCACAATCGCCAACTTCAAACGCTGGGTATGGAAGATGACATCGAAAAACATTTTTTTCAGTAATTAATTTTTAATTACGCGTCTTTTAAGACCTAACACGAAGCTAAATTCCAAAAATCGCTGAATTCGGAACATCCTAATATACAAAACTTGTTCTGCAATAAGAAAAAGGAAACATAAAAATTTACTTAAGATGTATGTCTTTGTCTTTCGCTTTAGTCTGACCAATTTAACCACACTAGATTATTAATCTCTATAAACATTTAGTTTAGAAATACATATTTGATCTTTATTAAATTTAAATATTTTATTTTGTCTTTTATTCAATTAATAAGCAATTACTTTTACAAGCCGATGACAACGCAAAATTTAAGTTGTTTTAATCCACAATTTTGTTTTATGTATGAAAAACAGATACAAAAATCTTCCATGGTTGATTTTTTTATATGTCTTACAAGAGTTGTACTTTTTATTATCATTTTCCTCGACATTTACTTCATTCTGCGTATTTCTTTCAATCTGGTTGTCGTCCACACTTCTAATGTGCTTTGCGACCCAATTTTTTTTTAGCAAAATAAATAAGTAAAACCTTAGTAAAATATTAGTAAAACATTAGTTCGACACTGTTAACTGCTGAATAAGTATAAACTAAAATTTTAGCTGAAAACATAAATTTAACAAAAAATTTGCTAAAAAAAAATAGTATATTTACAAGACTTTTACTAACTTTTCTACTATCTTATTTTTTCGAGTGCAGATATGTGTTAACTCGTTGCTTTTGTGTTACAAACTTATATGTAATTTTTTGATTCCGTTTGTTTTTGGTCAAATCTTAAATCTTGATTGCTCTGTAATATGCACATTTACGCTGTTAATTGTTTTATATGAGCTCTATTAAGTTTTGTTCTTCTTAACCACTGATTTGAAAATTTTGTTTAGCGTTGTTGATAGATAATAAGATATTTTTAATTCTTACAATTTCAGTAGGGTAATGAGAAAAAAATTTAAGAAAATAATCTAATTTAAAAAGAATTCCAAAACCTGGATTAAAACGCATATCTTGCAAGCAAACTACACATTAAGTCTGTTCGATGTGCATTGCCGCATGAACCCAATCTTACCCAAAAGCGTTTTTATTGTCTAAAATAGGGCAAAAAAAAAGCGTTGCTGAGAGTGTTATTGTGTTTCTCTTTTTACCAGAAGAAACCTGTACTTTTTCCTTGTGTAAAATGGTAAAACTATCAAATCATAGTCTTTGAAATAAAATACGTATTAAATAAAAATTTATTTAAATACAAATACATTAAATCGTGTAAATACATAATTCCTCTAAAAACGTAGCCGAAAAATGGTACGTTTATTTTAGTTATTTTTTAAACAACTGATTTCTAAACCCAAATTTATTTTTTTTTCTAGCTCAAAGTCATTGCATTTGCGAAATTGGATAGCATATCTTTTCTTGGTGCTAATGTGAAGGAATTAATTAAATGAGGTATTATTTAAAATTAATGTGTTTTTTGTTTATATTTTATAAATATTATAATTTTCAATAAAGTAACAAAAAAGAACAGCACATTTAATCTAAATATATGGTACAATTTCTTGAATTATCTAGGGATTGTTATGAAATAGAATGAATAATATTATTATGATTTACTGCTTAATTGTCATAAATAAAAGAGGAAGAATTAGCAAGTTTTTGTGGTTTAATGACAATACAATTTAATACAAATCATTTTCATTTTTTTTGATTGACAAATTTTACTGAAAATAGTTATTAGTTGAAATACTCCTACTATACTTGGTACTATTTCACCCTTTTTTGATAATAGTTTCCCTAGACTTTTTTGTGTGTAGTACATGTACTTTTTGACGTTTAAATATTTCTTAATTGTTATTTTGACGAAATATCATCAAACAGAAATCAGTTATTTTAATAAATTTATTTAATCAAATTGAACAATTGTTTTGCTGTTTTAACAATGCGCTTTATTCAATTTAACAATGCGCTTTTTTTAATCTTTTCG
Organism: Delia radicum; assembly: GCA_021234595.1. Classification (NCBI taxonomy): domain Eukaryota; kingdom Metazoa; phylum Arthropoda; class Insecta; order Diptera; family Anthomyiidae; genus Delia; species Delia radicum. The sequence continues at coordinate 3,902 of JAEKOY010000729.1, read as the reverse complement.
TAATATATCGATTATTATTAATTTTTAATTTTATATTTCTTTATCTTTATAAAATTATATTAAAAAATAAGAATTTAATAAAAATAGAAACAATAATTAAAATATAAAATGTTTAATTGTGCTCCATGGAAATCAAAACATTTGTCTAAACTTAAGAATTTAAAAAACAAATTTTATAAATTTATAATAAATCCGGGTTGGCTTATGGTCTATACTAAATATAACGTTGTCAGGTCTAATTAAATCTTACTTAATAACGAGTGTTACAGCAAATACTTATTTAAAGTTAATGTCAACTTGAAACGTGATCCAAAATCATTCTATCAAATTGTTAACTCTAAACGTCGTACATCTGGATTTTCCTCATTAATGAAGTTTGGGGACATTGACTCTTCAGAGGATAATGAAATCTGTAATATGTTTGCTGACTTTTTTGCATCAACATATTCAAAAATATCAAAGAATAATCTCCAATAAGTGTTCCTGTTTTAAACACGGCAACTGCAGCTAAAATACTCAAATTCTGTTGGTCCTGATGGTGTTCCTTAATAAAAAATCGTATTGATACTATTTGCACGCCGTTAACACTTTTATTTAAATCGTCATTTCTTAATGGATACTTTCCATCGCATTGAAAACAATCATTTATTATTCCACTGTTTAAAATCCGGCAATAAATCTCACATATTCAATTACAAAGGTATTGCCAAACTTAGTGTTATTCCCAAACTTTTTGAGAAGATTATTACCGTCCAGCAATTACCAATTTATTAGAGCTAACAATTCTTTAAAAACGATAGTTCTTTAAAAACGAAAATTCAAAATTACAAAAAAATCAACGAAAGTGTGTTTTTATTTATTCATTGTTGGTGCCAATTTAAAAAAACCTTTAATGTACAGGTATATACAAAAATGTTTTATGTCACTTGTTTAATATTACAAACAGAATTTTGTAACTTATTTCTGTGCATGTGCTATAAATAGGCGGTAATTTTTTCCGACTTGAAATCACTGCGAAATGAAAAAATCAAAATTTTTTTTTTTTTCAATTTATAACGAGCTTCCAACCTCCGTATACTTACAAAAATAAAGCAAATCAAACATATTAGCTAGGTTGATACAAGTATTTCGATCAATTTATTTTTTGATCAATTTATTTTTTGATCAATGGTTATAATCTTTAATTTCAAACTCATATGTATATTAGTTCTCATGTAGTGAGTAAACTAGTTCATATGAATGCTTGAGGTTTGGCATGGGATTGTTACCGCTTTCAAAACGTGTTCTGATGATGGGATCCTAGAAAATTCCCGAAATAGATCTATCAACACATTCCTGAAAGGGTCAAATAATAAATTTGAAAACAAAAACTCTATAGATTATTTGTTAGGACAATATCCTAATGAAGAAATATAGAGTATATGGCCTCGAACTTGAATAATTTTCATTTTCATTGCACAATTAAAGGTCGAAAAAACATAATTTTTATTTTTAATAAAAATTATAACAAACTTGTGAAAAAAAGGCAGAGTACCGCCTAGTTTACTTTCCCTGTTTTGTTAACTAACTTAACAAAATATAAAAAAATGAGAGAGAAACAGAAAAAAACGTGTATTGAATATCCACCAGAGGTGGATCTTGCACATCAAACAAGTTTTCAATTTATTTTTTGATCAATGGTTATAATCTTTAATTTCAAACTCATATGTATATTAGTTCTCATGTAGTGAGTAAACTAGTTCATATGAATGCTTGAGGTTTGGCATGGGATTGTTACCGCTTTCAAAACGTGTCTCTGATGATGGGAACCTAGAAAATTCCCGAAATAGATCTATCAACACATTCCTTAAAGGGTCAAATAATAAATTTGAAAACAAAAACTCTATAGATTATTTGTTAGGACAATATCCTAATGAAGAAAAATAGAGTATATGGCCTCGAACTTGAATAATTTTCATTTTCATAAATTATTAATTTTAACAAAAATATTATTTGCAATATAATGAGTATTTTTATTTATTAAAAAAAAATAGTTGATTGAACCTGGAAAACGGTGTAATATTATACCAAAAACTGCGAATTATTAACTCATTATACATTTCGAACATTTACCTAAGTGTTTTGATAAATTTGTCAGTAATTTTATGTAGTTGTATAATTACCACGAAACTTTTGTAAACTTTTACTCTAATTTTTGTAAATGATAGAACTTTTTTTCTACGTGTAAGTTGGCAGTGCTGGCTGTAGTTGTGTTTAATAAGCATTACTTTGCATGTGTGTAGTTAGTTGTGTTTCATAAGTATTAGAAAATGACAAATAGATAAAGGCGCCAAAAAAAGTAAATAATAAAAACAAATGTCTAGGTAAAAAAGGAACAATAAAAAAAAATTAGAAAAGGAATTAAAGTCGTGCAAAATCAAAGTTGTTTGTTGTGATTTATATGTTTTAAGTAATAATGTTAAATTTAAATTGTGTTATTTGTGCCGAAATATTTACGCCATCTGATGATGTACATGTCACCACGTGTGGACATATGTTCCATAATACCTGCCTCCAGCAATGGCTACAAAGGTAAGCGAGTTTTCAACAACTGATTTACTTTAAGTAAAACTTTTCTTTTAATTTCTTTTTCGTTTTCTATAGATCAAAAACCTGCCCCCAATGCCGTAACAAATGTACGGATAGGAATATTATAAGAGTTTATTTCAATTAGCTAATTTAGATGTTAGTCGTATAGATGTTGGTTCACTGCAGGAACAGTTGGACAACAGCAATCTTCAATTAAAAGTTAAGGAAAAAGAGCTCAAGAAAGCTGAAGAACAAATAAGGAACTCCAAAGATACACAAAAGAAATGCATGTGAGTAGAAAAGAAAATATTACGTATTCATGGCTGGCAAGCAATATTAATAAAATACCGGTACAAATACAAAACCAACAACAGGCAATCAATCTTTTAAGAATTTGGAATATAATAATTAAATTAAAGTTTAATATATTTGTATTCTAATACTTGCTAACTTATCTCATACTAACCAAAGTTTAAGGGTTAACAATAGTTATGAATGTTAAATTTGGATTAAAGTTTAACCGCACCTCTCCAAAATAGACGACACTTGTTCCATCTACTAATGTTTCCATGCTGATTATGACAATGATAATTTTTTTTGCAAAATTGCACTTTATGGGGGTTTAAAAATATAAAAACATTGCCCCCTCTGGAATTAAAAAACGATTTTTTTTATATATCCTTTTTTGGGGCCGGGTCTCTGGAAACCCAGGTATGCGTAGAAATATAAATGTTGGTATTCGAGTAAAATAAACTATTTTTTATTACATATATTTATATATAATCATATATTGGCATTATATATAATTATATATAAATATATCTGCTGTTGATTATTAAAAAATTTGTTTATATGGCGCTATATAAAATGATATATAATTAAAGATGGTCAAATATATAATTATATCTGCCTTATATAAAATTATATGTAGCCATTTTTTGAATATGAGGTTATATCGGATTTTATAGAATTGTATATATAGTTATATATAATTATATCCACCAATTTCCGTATGTAATTTATATATATAATTTGATATGGCTTATATAATAAATGCTTTTAATCGGGTACTCAAATGAAAAGAAATTTCTTCAGGATTTCAAAAATTATATTATATTTACGATCCATGATACGTAACGCCCTCTAGAGCCATTTTTTTTTATTTTTGAAATCTTGAGGAAATGTCCTTTCATAGGATAGAAAAATATATATATTTTTTAATTCTAGTGGGAACCACCTACTTTTTTTTTAGAAACGTCCTATAAAGTACAATTAAGCCAAATTTTTTTGGCGGACGCTTCCCCTTTCGACTGGGCAGGACATTCAAGTTGGAA
>JAEKOY010000728.1:0-20465 GCA_021234595.1 Delia radicum | reverse complement strand
TTTTGGAAACCAAAAAGTAAATATTGGAAGTTGTGGCTAAAATTTCCAATTATACTAATAAATATTTTTTTTTTTTTAAATTCGAAATCGCACACCTAGTTCAAAAGTGACTAAACTCAAAATTTTAATTTTTCGGGTTTAGAAGCTTAAGCTATACACAATACATTTGTTTATCTATAAAAAAAAATATCAGTGTATTTTGTTGTTGGTAACTGTTGCTTAAAAATAGTTATGTCTTTCTTTATGTTTCAATTGGTATAAAGTTGCTGTTGGAGCGCAATGGAGTTTTTTGGCCTGATTGTTTTCTCCATTTGGTTTTTTTATAAACTATATTTTTTTACCTTTTTTTTCTTTACTTTTTTGATCCTTTTTTTAATAATAACACAGTTATTAATTGTTTTTTTTTTAAGTTAATATTTATTAAAGTTAGACTAAAAATTGAAACTTATGTCATAACATGAAATTTTACATAATGTTAAAATATAATTAATTACCTTTGGCAACCCTTGTGAAAATGAAATAGCTTAAAATGTTAAAAATAACGGTTGTGCTGAAAATAAGAAAAGAATATAATAAGAAAAAATACAAATAAATAGACACAGTTGAATTTATATACACAACCAACAAGACGCGTTTTTCTTACTTTTTTTTTGTTGTGAATTTTTAAATACCCCACCATTTTTAATTTTAATAAAATTTATAAATTATTTAAATTTTATTTTAAAATCCTTAAAAACTATTAAGGAATTACATTTTGGCGCCCGAGCAGGGACTTATTTAAAAATTCTAAAATTATTTGATAAATTATTTCAAATAATTATTAAATTTTGTTAAATTATTACAAAATTATTTTTTGCTAATTTGTTGCAAATTTACATACAACACATCTTGTTGGTAGTAAACGTTAACCACATAGTGCGCGATTTATTCGTTAAAAAATAAAATAAACAATCTAAGTTTTCGGTAGTGTACTAACCTGTTGCTTTGTGGAAGACAGTACTTGCTGCTCCTATGCCTCGTCGCTGCCGTTGCCGCAATTGCCGCTCTCATCATAACCAGGGGAGTACCAACAGCGATTCGGGATTATCCGAAACCGAGGTAAAAGTGTAAAAAATATTTGTGTTTGTTTACCTAAAATCTGTAAATTAATCAGATTTTAGTGATTTCTGTAATTTATGCAGAATTTCTTTATTTCCGCTCAATTGCGAGTACAAACACAAAAAAATATTAATTACACTTCATTTTTTGGAATTTAAAATAAATTATTTAATTTGTGAACATAATAATCGCCTTGTAAAGTGAACAAATTTAATCGCGAGTGTTATAATTATAAAAAGAACCACACATACACACATACATACATATTTCAATTAATTTTTAACCGAATAATTAATTAACCGCTCAAACGTCGTTTTTAATTCACACGAACCGTCGGCATTTTAATAATTTTTTAATTTTATTTCCACTAAATTCGCGAGTGTTAATTTTATTAATTTTACATGAAAAATTAATTTATAATTATCTTCAGTGTTTTTGTTGTTTTTTCTCTTTACATTTCACATAAAAAATTTTGTTTTGTTGTCGATCAGCTGTTGTTTGAATTCCGTTCGTACCGTGCCATACTAGTTCATTTTTTTAGTTCATTTAGTTCATAACGATCTTTTAGTGTGGCCACTGTAAACAAACCAAATAGTGCTACCACATCAACCACATAAGGGCTTTCACACTATAGTGCATATTGCACGGCAAATTAATATATTTTTAGGAATTGTAAAAGCTTACTAATTGTGAGTGAAAATTATTATAATTTTTATATATTTTTACATTTAAACATTTTTTAATAAATAATTTTCATAAGTAACTTGGTAAAACTTTCTGTTTTTTTTAATTAAAACGTTACCAAAGGCTGGTTAAGTGGTTTGTTTAATTTTAAACGAGGTTTATAAATTTTTGGTTCGATAATTTGTGAAAAACTGAAACAAAGTGATAACTTAGCATAATTTTTTGTGAAATTGAATAACAAACTATTGCTGAATTTGAACTTATTGCGAAATTATAAATAGTTTTGATTAAAAATCTTTAACAATAAAGTATTTTTAATTGTAATATTTGCCGGTGAGATAAATTTTCTATAATTTATTGTGAAATAATTGAGCGCGGTGTTGAATATTGTAAATTGATATCAACCTTTTATTTCGGAATTTGAATTTAGCTATTTTTAATATTGGAAATTAAATTGTGTGTTGAGAATATTACCAAAAACTATTTTTAATTTTTTCCCTTACAGATTTTTAGAATATTGCGTTTTGGATAATTTCTTTTTCTAATTTATTGAAAAGAAATTGATTTTAAAATCCAATTCCAAAAATAAATTGTTGAATTTTCGGAGGATTGTTACATTTTTGATTTCGTTCCATAATATTTGGAAATTAAAGCAATCTTCATTTTGGACATTTGGATTTGTCCTATAAGAACATTATTTTTGAGCGCTGTGTATTTCATCAATTTTTATTGATTTTTATACACATATTTCGTGGTTAAGGCCTTATTTTATTTGCAAATCATTTGGGAATTTAGTTTTTGCGAAATTTCGGAAACTTTTTCCGTTTTTTACTAATATTTGTTTAATTTAATTGAAATTTTTGTGGTTTTTTTCGATATGGCTGGTGGCAAAAAGCACCAAGAAACTCCTGTATCCGCGGATTTGTCTAAATTGATACAGAGGAAAGCTAAGGTGATTGAAAGTATTGCAAGAATTCGTAAATCTATTATAGAAAAAACGATTTCATTCAATCCCTTTGAAATCGAATGTCGTTTAGAAATATTAAAAGACCATATCGCTCAGGCAATGGAGTATCAGTTGCAATTGGATGATTTAGATCCTACAAACAGCGACAGAAATGAACTTGAAGATCTTTGTGTGGGTACGAAGTCTCTATTATTGAGTCTTCAGGCCAAGAATAGGAAAACGAGTTTGCCTGAAAATTCGTTTATGATGCAATCGCACCATTCTGGGCTTCCAAATATAAAACTTCCCAAGTTTGGCGGAAAATATTATGAATTTAAAAACTTCATAAGCCTTTTTGAAGAATTGGTCCACAATGATCCAGGGTTATCTGACATTCAAAAGTTTAATCATTTAATCTCATGCTTGTCTAACGAAGCCTTGGGCACTGTCCAGGCTTATAGAGTTTCTGAGGAAAATTATCCCAAAGCGTTAGCTAGTTTAAAAAAGGTTTACGATAATGAATGTTTGATTTTTTCCGATAATATATCGAGACTTTTTAATCTTCCTGCGATCACTAAACCTTCTGCTAGTGCTTTGAGAAGCATGATTGATACTGTCACTGCTATTTATGAGTCATTGCTTTCAATTGGTGATGATAAAAAGATTTCTAACGCCATTTTAATTCATTTAGTGATGTCAAAAGTCGATCCGGTCACTAAATCCAAATGGGATGAACAGCTTGACTTCGAAAAGCTCCCATTATGGTCTGACTGTGAGGCCGTTTTAAACAGACGCTATCAGCATATTGCGGCTGATGAATCGTCAAGTTCAAAATCAAACCCTTCGCGGGATAAACCCGACAACGCGCCTAAGAAGAATTCTAGGACATCACTATCTTTATCAGTTTCAAAACAGTCTGCTAATAAACAGCCTAATAACAAACAGTCCTCTAATAAATGTATATTCTGTGGGACTGAACAGCATAATATTTATAATTGCCCTTCTTTTGCCGCAGTGCCAGTGCTTCAAAGATTTGACTTTATAAAAGGAGTGCCTGCGTGTATAAATTGTCTTAAAAAAGGTCATACCGTAGCTAAGTGTAATGCTCAAAAGTGCAGAATTTGCAATGGAGCACACCATAAACTTTTACATCGCTACAGTTCTGAGACTCAAAGTGCAAATACTGTTCAAAATTCGACTGTAAATTATTTGCAAGAGCAGCCTTCGTGTTCTCACGCTTCGGTGCATCACGCATCAGTGAATAAAAATGTTATTCTTGCCACAGCTGTGGTCAAAGTGAGAACCAGATCTGGGAACTATATCCCGGCTAGAGCTCTTTTGGACTCCGGTTCTCAAGTTAATATGATTACCGAGGAACTTGCACAGAAACTTAGAATGAAACGAGAAGGAGGCAGATTGGTTTTAAACGGCGTTGAAGATATGAGTGCTTCTTCTAAATCTAATGTTGAAATATCTGTCATGTCAAGGGTTAATTCTACTCAATTCTATTCAGAATTTTGGGTAATGAGGCAAATTTCTGGATGCCACCCTAATCAGAAAATTCCGCGAACGGAATTAAATATTCCGGGAAATATTGAACTGGCAGATCCATACTTTGATGTACCACAAGGGGTTGATTTATTAATTGGTGGTGAAGTTTTCTTCGACCTATTGTGCGTTGGGCAAATAAGGTCTGATCCCAGCCTTCCAGTTCTTCAAAAAACTTCGCTTGGCTGGATTGTGGTTGGAAAACATAATCAGTCAAAGGGCTCAATTTCACATGTTTACCACCTCAGCAATACAATTGAAAACGAGGAAATTGTTGATTCAATTGTTCGAAAGTTCTGGGAATTAGAGGAATGTTCTAACGAATCAACAGTTATTTATACCGAGGAGCAACAAAAGTGTGAGGAACATTTTAAAAATTCGGTACGACGTTTATCGTCAGGACGTTTTGAGGTCTCACTTCCTTTCAAATCAGATCCTAATCTTTTAGGATCTTCTTATGATACTGCTAAGCGGCGATTTCTTGCGCTTGAGCGTAGACTCTCACATGACCACAGTATGAGAGAAATGTATCATGATTTTATGAAAGAGTATGTCGACTTAGGTCATATGTCTAGTACGGACAATCAAATACCGAATATCCCTCATTATTTTATTCCGCATCAGTGCGTTTTGCGTCCTCAGAGCACAACTACAAAACTTCGTGTAGTTTTTGATGCTTCGAGTCGAACTTCTTCACGAACTTCGCTTAACAATTTGTTAATGGTTGGGCCTACTGTGCAAGAAGAATTATATTCGGCTTTGATCCGTTTTCGATTTCATAAATATGTTATCACTGCTGATATTGAAAAAATGTATCGCCAAGTTTTGGTTGGCGATCATGATCGAAATTTTCAGCTAATCCTTTGGAGACAAAATCCTTCTGATCCGCTACAGGTGTTTCGTCTAAATACTGTGACTTATGGCACATCTTCTGCACCGTTTTTAGCGATCAGATGTCTTACTTATTTAAGCGATTTGTACAAAGAGACTTTGCCAATAGGGGCAAATATTATTCGCAGTGATTTTTATGTTGACGATTTGCTAACTGGAGCCGATAGTTTTCAAGAACTTGTAACTATTCGAGATCAGGTGACTCAAATATTGAGTTCAGCTGGATTTAACCTAACTAAATGGTTTTCAAATCACCCCGATTTAAATTTTTCCGATTGCAAGGAAAAATTATTGCATAATGATTCCGATTCGGCTAAAGCTTTGGGCATTCATTGGGTTCCGAAGAATGATTCATTTAAGTTTCATTTGGAAGATAATTTTCATGATCTTAAGGCAACAAAAAGAAACATTTTGTCAGTTTCTGCTCGGTTGTTTGATCCTCTCGGACTTGTATGCCCAATTATAACAAAATCCAAAATGTTGCTTCAGGAACTTTGGATTCAAAAACTTGACTGGGATGAATCAATACCCATGCGACTAGATACTGCATGGGATAACCTAAAGTCTAATTTATTGACAATTGATTCAATTAAAATCCCAAGATTCGTCCACACAACTTCTTCAGCAAAAATCCAAATTCATGGATTCGCTGATGCCTCTATTCGGGCTTATGGGTGCTGCATTTACATAAGGAGCAGTGACTCAAACGGAGTCTTTTGTCGGCTACTTACTGCCAAATCTAAAGTCGCTCCACTCAAGACGAAATCTCTTCCGAGACTTGAGTTGTGTGCAGCACACCTTTTGGCAAAATTGTGGACTCGAATTAAAACTATGATTAGCTTTGAAATCGAGAGTGTAACTTTCTGGACTGATTCAGAAATCACTTTATATTGGATAAAAACTCATCCATCCACTCTAGCAACTTTTGTTTCTAACAGAGTTGCTGAAATACAAGAATGGTCGAACCGCGCTACCTGGCGACATGTACCTACAAAGCAAAATCCTGCTGACATCGTTTCAAGGGGATGTGATGTAGAAGACCTTAAAGATTCAATTTGGTTTGAAGGTCCATCGTTTTTAATCGACGATATTTCAAAATGGCCTGTTAATCATCATTTCGAGTTAACAGAGAACCATGAATCTTTAGAATTACGCAGGTCTAATGTATTGCTTGCAGTAGAGAATTCTTCGGAATTAGAAAACTCTTCGGTTGTAGAAAGTTCTACAAATGAAAATTGTCCAGAAGATGTTGTGAAAAATATTTTCATAAAACTGATAGAAGATCATTCTTCATATAAGAAGATTATAAGAATCATGTGCTTTGTACTTAGATTCATTGATTTTGGACGGAAATGCGAAATTTCAAAGTCAAAATATCCTACTGCAAGGGAAATGAATTGGGCCTTTTATAGGCTAGTGGAAATAATCCAGAGAGAATCGTTCTCTGAGGAGATTGCAAAACTGCAAAAATCTCTGGTGTTACCGTCAAATATACAAAGGTTAACACCATTTATCCACAATTTTACGGAAGAAAAGCGAAATTTTTCACTTATCAGGGTAGGTGGGAGGTTGCTTAATGCACCATTACCGTATGATACGAAATTCCCACTTTTATTACCAAGGAAAACACTCTTTGTGACCCGATATTTACGCAATTTGCACCTCGATAATTGTCATGCTGGAACGAAAGCATTGATAGCCCTTTCACGGGAGAATATATGGATAATAAATGCCAGAGAGGAGTGTAGCAAAATTGTGCGTAAATGTGTTCACTGTTACCGCTATAAACCAAAATTGATGACCCAAATAATGGGAAATTTACCCACCGATCGGGTGAGAGCTCTACGGCCATTTTTAATTGTAGGCGTAGACTTTTGTGGTCCCGTAAATATTTCATTGCGAATTCGCGGTAGACCACCTGTAAAAATGTATATAGCGGTATTTGTTTGTTTCACATCAAAGGCTGTTCACTTAGAATTAGTGTCTGATTTATCGACTGATGCTTTTATTCTTTCATTAAAAAGGTTTATTGCACGGAAAGGACTGCCCAGCAAAATTTACTGCGACAACGCCACCAACTTCGTGGGAGCCAGTCGAACCCTCAAGGAGCTGTATCAAGCGTTCGAGAGGAGCAAAGAAGACGTCCTATCATACGCAGCATCGTGCAGGGTAGACTTTGTCTTCATACCTCCCAGAGCTCCTCACTTCGGAGGACTATGGGAAGCAGCCGTGAAACAGGCGAAGTTCCTACTTCTGCGGGCCGTGGGAAACGCATCGCTCAACCAGGAGGAAATGGCAACGATGCTTGCAGAAGTAGAGGCGGTGCTCAACAGTCGTCCAATCGCACCGCTGTCTCCAGACCCGAACGACGGGGATGCATTAACTCCAGCGCATCTTCTGATAGGAGAGGGTCTGCGTTCGCTGCCGCCAGAATCCGTCGGAGACGTCAACGACAACAATCTGCGGTACTTGAAGCGATGGCGCATGCTCTGCGCTCTCAAGCAGAGGTTTTGGCGAGCCTGGTCCAAGGATTACGTCCTGGGGTTGCAGGACAAGGGCAAATGGCACAGAGAAGAGCCCAACCTAACAATCGGTCAAGTAGTGGTGGTCCACGAAGACAATCTCCCGCCCCAAGAGTGGCTGACCGGGATAGTCGTCCGCGTAATAGAAGGCCAAGACGGCAAGGTCAGAGTAGCGGAGGTAAAGACCAAAAACGGCGTTTATAAGCGCCCAATTACTAAACTGGCACCACTACCAGATGTTTGAAGACCTACGGTCCTTCAATGGGGCCGGAATGTTGGAGCGCAATGGAGTTTTTTGGCCTGATGGTTTTCTCCATTTGGTTTTTTTTATAAACTATATTTTTTTACCTTTTTTTTCTTTACTTTTTTGATCCTTTTTTTAATAATAACACAGTTATTAATTGTTTTTTTTTTAAGTTAATATTTATTAAAGTTAGACTAAAAATTGAAACTTATGTCATAACATGAAATTTTACATAATGTTAAAATATAATTAATTACCTTTGGCAACCCTTGTGAAAATGAAATAGCTTAAAATGTTAAAAATAACGGTTGTGCTGAAAATAAGAAAAGAATATAATAAGAAAAAATACAAATAAATAGACACAGTTGAATTTATATACACAACCAACAAGACGCGTTTTTCTTACTTTTTTTTTGTTGTGAATTTTTAAATACCCCACCATTTTTAATTTAATAAAATTTATAAATTATTTAAATTTTATTTTAAAATCCTTAAAAACTATTAAGGAATTACACTATTTATGAAATTTACTTACTATTTAAGAAGTGTTCCTAGTTTCACTAGCATTTATGAAAAGGTACATAAAAGAAAGAACTTTCTCATAATATTAGGTGTTTCTATATATATTTTAAGAAACTTGTCATAATTTACGAAATACAAATTTTCCCCAGTATTTTTTATGAACTGTTCATAAATGTTATGAAAAAGTTCATAAATTAGTACATTGACAAATTTTCCATAAAATATTCATAAATAGTATGATTTTTTTTTTTGTGTGTATAAAAATCAACTATGGAAGATTTTTGTATCTGTTTTTCATGCACATATCATATCTGTTTTGCTAGCAATACATATGTGAACAAAAGAAAAAACTTTAATTTGGCGTTGTCACCGTATTGTCACAGTAATTTTCTATTAATTAAATCAAAGACAAATGAGATATTTAAATTTAATAAACTTAAAAGTATATTTGTAAACTAAATCTTAATTGTGATTATTAATGTAGTGTGGTCAAATGGCTCACAAATATAGTTCAGATAGACAGACTAAAGCCAAAGACAAGCACACACATCTTAGGTAATTTTTATTGTTTCCTTTTCTTATTGCAAAAAGAAAAGATAAAGATTTAAAGATTTCCAACAAATAAATTAACTAATATATAATTTTTCGACAAATTTTTCGAATTGTTTTCAGTCTACTAATATTCAGCAAAAATTTTATTAACTTTTAGGGAGAACTTTATAATTTTTAATAAACTAAGTGTCATCAAAACTTTTGCTGAATCTACAGTTTTGTCACTAAAAATCAGATCGCTAATTTTCAGCGAAAGATTTTGCTGATATATAAGCAATGATATAAGCAATTTTTTTTGCAAGCACCCTCCTAACTAAAATTTTGCTGACTCACCAAAAATTTTTGCTGACGTTACTAACTTTTTTTTAATGCACTTTTGTGACAAACATACAGTGTTTCCAATTGTTCGACCTATGCGGGTTCACCAGTTAAGGCATTATTGAAATAATAGCTTAAATGGATTAACCGGTTATTTGCGTCGGTTAATCGACAAAATTGGCAATTCATCGATTAATTGTTTAATGCAAAATAAATAAATTTTTTTTGTCAATTAAAACACAATAACTGTTTTTTTTTTTTGTTAAAAGTCAAGTAAATTTGACTGCTTTGGATTATAACATGTTTTGAGGACAAAGTTTTTAAAAGATTTATATGAATGAATTATTTTTGCATGATAACAAATTATTTTAATTCATTTAATAAATGGATGAATTACAACAACAGATTTGTTTTCTTTCGTTTAGTCAAATGATAAACGAAATATATCATCACGTATTTGAAATATTTGCATAATATTTACCAAACAAAAGCACTTAAAATTAATCTATGATTACAAAACTGTGTTGTTTTTTTTTAAGTTTTCGAACTTCACTGTAAAATGTTGAATAAACACATTGAATAATTCAAGTTAGGAATTCATTTAATACTAATTAAAGCTTTGGAATGAAGCTTATGAATAAATTCTTAGAGAATGTATTAATGGTAATTGAAATTTTGTAATTCTGAATTAAATTATTTTTTCGAAGAGCTGATTGAGGATGATTCAAAGTATCTTCGATTTTTTAATGAGACTTGCGTTAGAATATTGGGGTTTAATTTTGGAGCCTAGAGTTATGGCCAATTCACACGCTATATTCGTATTTACTATTTCCCATTATTGGTGATACGTATTGTCAAATTATTGTAAATATTCTTTGAAAATACTGCGAAATAGTAGATATGGGTGGATAGGTGTGGATAGCGTGTGAATCAAGCTTTATACAGGTTTTTATATTTAAAAAATCTATGGAATCTGTCAGTGTTAATATTTTCAAAAAATACGAGTTTCTAAAAATCATACTTCTCTATATACTACTTTAAATAATAAGGTCTGCTAACTTATCTCAAAATAGCCAAAATTTAGTGCTTAACCAAAGTTGTTAATGTCAAATTTATATGGAAATATCTGTGGATAAAGTTAAACTTTGGTTATTTTTAGAAAAGTTACTCGCCAGAATCGTATTTAAATCAATAAGATTATATGCTATGTAGGTAAAGACCACTGCAAATGTAGTTAAAACCAAATAAAATTTCACTTGAAAAAGGTACTACTTACATTTCAACTAACATTGTCATTTGTTTTTTACTGTTCAGAAAATTAACCACAATTGTAGTAAAATGAACAACATATGTAGTAAATAATAAACAAACATTTATTTGTTTTATTTTGTTTTGTTTATTAATAAAAAAAAATAACTGTATAAATTGAATGTAAAATCATTATAAAGTAATTGGATGGGGTTTCTTTTTTAAATGAACTACATATGTAGTCAAAATTTGAATTTCTCTCTACAAATGACTGTTTTTCCCTTTAAAATAATGATACTGTATTACAACTTAAACAACAACAAATATATACTGCAGAGGTTCTCTGAGTGTGTAAGTTACCTAAGTCGTTTGTATAGAATACAACTTGAAAAGTTTTTCGACAAGTTACAAGTTATACAAACAACTTCGGCACAAGTTGCAAAATAATACTACTGACATTTAAACTTTAAAAGCTTTGTAAGCCTTCCTTATGTTAGTACTTAACTAACAACAGAGTTCTCGACAAACCAATCATAAGAATGGAGCAGATGTATTGATGGCTACGCGGATGGTGGCTCTGCGGCTGCCATATCCCGACAATGTCTTAAGAAAAGCGCTTATATGAATCCAAAAAAAAAAATTAAATTCATTAAAAATCAACTTAAATTTTGTTTAAGCACAAATACATATCAATTTCAAATGTTTCCCGTACTTTTTATTAATAAATTCTTTATTTTAAGTTTTTTATTTTGTAGACCTTATGACGTGTGAAAAAACAACACCTATTTTGCCTTTCGATTTTATCTTTTTATTTTTGGTAAGCAGTTCACAGTTAAGTTTTTTAGTTTTATTTTGTATGTCTGTCAAGTGGCCCATTTGGTATCCTGTTTAACTGATTCTTTTATAGTTTTAATATTTTACTTTAGAAAGTTACAAAAAAACGTAGCTAAACTACAAAATTGTATAAACTGGAGAGCGAACAGAGTGAAATGAGGTGAAATCTATTAAAGTACACACATTGTGCAATTTTTATATCCCTCCACAATAGAACAAAGAATGGTGCCATATTTTGTGAAAAAATATTGTACATCTTTTTACACCGTGTAGGGCAAAATGACAATAATATTGGCAATAATATTTGCAATAATATGCAAAGTATACACAGAAAAAACTAAAAACGGGTTTTAATTAAAAAATTTATTGAATCAATTAATGTTTAATTGATTTTGCACTTATCACGGCAATGATACTATCAATTAAACCTTTTATTAAAATTAAGAAAAAAAAAGTTATAAATAACTTCTTCAAAAAAAATATGATACTCAGAAAAAAAGTGTTTGATCTATACGTTGGTATGTGTGTTTTTTGCAATGCTGAGTCTGTTTGTGTGTGTGCTTGTTTTGTTTGTTAACTTTAAATGTATTTGTTATTTTATACTGAAAATTTTCTATTTATGCATACAGTTGTATTAAAAAATAATATGATAATTGCGTCTAAAATAAAATATGTATTTATATATTTAAAAGTCAATTAAAATATTAATTTATTCAATTAAATATTTGTTTAGAAACAAATTAAATTCAAATCAATCTTTAATTAGATATTTTAGGTTGATAATTTTTTCTGTGTACGGGTACCTTCGGCTCTGCTGTACCAACCACCGCAACATTATAAAACCCAGATTGCATGCAACAAATATTTCAAATAAGCACTTTGTACCATTTATTTATTTCCTTATCTGTATCTTTAAAAATGTTTTTAGTTCCTCATTGCCAAATAATTTTAGCAAAAAACCTGATGTTGTTGTTGCTTTGTACATTGGCATAAATATCTGTCTTTTATATTTAAACTTCGAAATAGAAAAAAAAAAATAGAAAGAAAACTCCAACATAACAGCAGAAGTGTATGAAAAAATACAAACAAAAATTATAGTTAAACAGAAAATCCTCAGTAGCCAAGCGCACAAAACCAACCATCAACTATTATGCAATGTCCTGAAAAGCAACTTTAATTTCAACCTTACTAAAGACAAATGGAAAAATATGCGAGCAACAAAATACTAACTACACAAAAACAAAAAGGATAAAGAATGCTGCCATGTGTGCCCTCTCTAGAGAAAAATTAATAATAACAAATGCAAACAATAAACAATACGGAGAGAGTTAACATAAAAATTGTTCATTGTTATACGCTTGTGTGTGTGACTGTGTGTTTGTGTGATTGCCAGTAAGAGCTTTAAAGAATTCATTCCTTTTGGAAATGATTTGGCTAAAATTTAATTAAGATTTTTTAATTCAGGGCCACGAATTCTTTAATTAGAAAATAATAAGATTGAATTCCTGTGAACGAATTCGAAAAAATTCGTATTTAGAGAATGAATTTCCTAACTAGGGACTGAACTTTTTTGTTAAATTCCCTAAGTTTAAGTATGCCCTTATGGCAAAATTGAATATTGAAAAAAATCGACTAACTCGAAAAAACAATCGTCAACATCAGAAAAAATATTTAAATTTGAAAAAAGTCCGCCAACATTCGATAGTATTGAAAAATTGCCAAATTGAAAAAATTTATAAAATAATAAAAAAAATCGCTTAAAATTAAAAAAAATGTCAAATTTTAAAAAAGATCACTAGAATTAAAAAAATAGCCCAAATTGCATAAAATAAATAAAATAATCGCTTAAATTTAAAAAAAAAAACACCACAATAGTTCAAATTGAAGAAAGAAAGAAAAAAAAACGCCAACAAATTAAAAAAATTTCAAAAACCACCAAAATTAAAATATGTCGCCAATTATGAAAAAAAAAATGATCAAATTAAAAAATAATTTCTGCAATTAAAAAAAAGTCTAAATGAAAAACCATTACTTTAGTTAGTCTCTTTACAGGAAGAAGAAGAAGTAAACAGTTTTTATGAACTTTTATTTTTTGGTGTCGTACTGAGATTTGAACTCACTGCCTTAGCATCAAGCTATGCATCGTAATCTCACCTCTTAAACGAGTTGAGCCACGGTCGACACAGCGATGAGTGGAGTTTGGTTACACTACGTACACACAATTATTGTTTCGATCAGAAGAGACAGAATTAAATAATACCAATGCACAATTAATTTCTCAACTAGAATTTTTTTTCTTCTTAATCATTAAAATTAAGAAGAAAAAGAAAAAAATGACTAAAAGTTAAAAAAAATTTAAAATTAAAAAAAAATTAACAAAATATTTATGAATTTTTCCTTAAAAAATCGACTTAATAAAATTTAAAACGTCCATATCTCAAAACTTTAAAGTTGGCTCAAAAATGTTTGCACTATTGTTCTAAACTCAATTCCACTACCGGTTTAGGTAAACCGGTCGTAACTTTCGACTTGAATGGCAATATTCTTCCCAGTAAAATAAGAAAATCCAAATAACTGGTTGTAGAACAGCTTATACTGTATTACAACAGGTTCTAATTACTGTTCTGCAACTGGTTTCTTTTATATGGAGTTTCTCCTATTTGCAATAGGTTCTTTACCTCCAAACAAGAATAGGTTCTAGAACCAGTTATATAACTGGTTCTGTTGACAGTGACAATTTACATTTCGACTCCCAGGAATATGTTCTAGAACCGGTTCCATGTAACCGGTGGTAAAAGAATTTGTTCTAGAACAGGTTTCAAAGGTAATCTGTTCTAAAAAATTTTGCTGGGTTAGATCGCGTTTTTCTCCAAAAATAAACATCGCAGAATAAAAAAGCATTTATTTGAAACATTTGATCTTAAATGAATGATAGCCCAATGAAAAAATTGTGTAAATTTGAAATTTTTATCAATTTTAACGATTTTTATGAATTTTAGCGATTTTTTTTAATTTATGCGATTTTTTTTTTATATCAACAATTCAATTTAATTTTTGACAATCTTTTTAATTTTGGCGATTGTTTGAATTTTGGTGATTTTTTCAATTAATTGTGGTGATTTTTTTTTAATATTTCTAAATTACCACTATATTCCGATTTCTGAAAACGTATTTTAAAAAAAAAAATTGTAGATACATTTAAAAGCTATGCAACACTTGCCTACAACATTCTAGAGAGTTCCAGACCCTAGCACTAAAACACATTTTTCTGAAGGCTTGAGGTCTGCTGAATATGGCCTCATTATTTCTCGATCACATCAGGTTTTTGAGATATCTCAACACAAAATTTAGAAAAACCCGGTTTTTGCTATATTCGGAACGTTTATAACATGACTTTTTGCACAAATGTTTGTATATCATCTGAATATCATCCGAATTGTTTTCAAAACTCAGTTCTAACCTTTACAATATCTTATCAGGTTTTGAGATATCTCCACATAAAGTTTAGTAAGGCCCGGTTTTTTACTATATTCGTTGAGATTATAACAGGGTTTCCTGAAATCGGAAATATTGTGCTTTCAAACCATATACTCACATTTTGTGGACTATTTTTGTTGTCAATACTAATTCTAGACCACCTGTGATTATAACACATATATATTAATTTCTATATATTCGCTATATTTTCGGTTATTGGCCAAATAATTCCCTTAGGGAATTAAACAAAAAAGTTGAGTTCTTAGGGAATTAGCAAAAAAGTTAAGTGCTTAAGGAATTAAACAAAAAAGTTAATTCCCTCGGGGAATTAAACGAAAATGGAATAAATTCCCTGAACAAAAGTTGAATTAACTAGATTTGCATGAATTCCCTACTTAATGAATTCCATAATTTATATGAAGTAATTTCAAAAAAAAGTTAATGAATTCTTTCAAGACAAATCGAATGAAAAAAAAAAGAATTCATTCAAGTCCTTAAATTAGTTTATTGAATTCATTCCTAAAATATAAATTCATTTCGGAACATGGGAATTAGGAAATGAATTCTTCAAAGCTCTGTTACCAGTGTATTTGTATATGTTTTAAACACAGCAGGTTTCTTTAACAAATAGCCACTACTGTAGTATACACAAGTAGTTGCACACAAACAAATAAATACAAACACATACAAATTTATACACAACAAGTTTATACACCAGCGACTACAAACAATTCTTCTAGTTTTAATGGCTTGCAAGTAGTGTCCGCTCTGGGGTTCCTTCCGATTGCGATGAAATTTTAATATGTTATAAAGAATCAAAAATTAAGAAACCCATATTTTTTTAGGTGCCATACAGCGGTTAAAAATTTGGGTAAAAAATTACGCCATTTTATGGTTTATGCGATTTTTTAATATTTCTTCCAAAGAAACTTTCTAAATTTTGCATCTAATGGAAACTATTTGAAATGAGCATCACCATATAAAGTAGCATGTCCGAGCATGCTTGAATTTGAGTGGTATTCGAAAAAAAAAAAAACATAAATTTTGGGGGTTTTGTATTATTAGGTTTGGTCGGGTCAGGTCCAAACTCACATATAAAATTCTCTATTAAATTTCAGTGGTCCCGTATTTTATTTTTTTGAAATTCGTTCTCGTTTGGAACTTAGACGAAGTTTCCCAAAGCACTATATTTTGCCAAAGAAAAAATCAAATATCTCAATAGTAGGATTTCCTTCTTTTAAAAATAGATACAAATGATCAAAATCGGTTATAGGGTTATGAAATAGCGGGAATTTTACCTTACAAGGGACTATTTGATTTAGATATTTAACAATTTTTTGTTACCAAAGCACCAGCAAAATATATTTAGTCTTTTATCACGTTTATGTTTGTTTAAATGTGTGCAATACTGCACACATTTATATATCGTTGGAAAGCTTTTTTAAGTTTACGTAATAAAATCGGATTTATAATATATAGGTTACACATAAAAAACAAAAAAAATTGTAATAACACACAATTTGACAAAATTTTGTATGCGCGCATGTCTTAAAACTGAGATATTTTGAAATTATTTTTATATAGCAGTAATGTATTTTCAAAAATATGAAGTTTGATACACTTTTAGCCTATGATTAGCCATAGAGTTGCCACCCCTGTGGCAAAAACTTCGCCTAAATTCCAAACGAGCACGAATAGCAAAAAAATAAAAAATACGGGTAAACTAAAACTTAATATATGTAAGTTTAAACCCGACCTGACTATACCTCCTAGTACAAAACCATTAAATTTTATGTGTTTTTTCAATTCCACGAAAATTTGAAAATGCATATTTCAAATACTTTTTATTAGATACCAAATTTTTATATAGTATATTTGGAAGAAAGATGAAAAAATTGAAAAAACAGAAAATGGAGTACTTTTTGACCCCACTTTTTAAACCCTAAATCTGAGATTAGGCAGCTAAAACAATATGGGTATCTTAGTTTTGTATTCTTTATTACACTCATAAAAATAAACCTGTAAAAATAGCTGAAAAAAGGTACTAAAAATTGGTTAAAAATGACCTTGCAGAAAAAACTGCTAAATTTAGAAGATTTTTTTGGTAAATATTAATAAAATAAGAATAGCAGAAAGAAATCTGGTAACTTCACAGCATTTTAACTGAAATTAGCACTTTACTTTTGCTAAGTATTTGTAGACTCAAAATAGCAAACAAAAACTGTAATATTTACTATATATAACCTCAAATTTAGTACAATGCAAATAACAGTTTATTTTACTAAAATCAACAGAAATTTTTGGTAAAACATTGTAGATTGCTGATTTCACAAGAGCTTTTATTCGCATTAAAAAAAAACAAAACTAAATATAAAACTTTAAAAATTTCACCTATTTTAATGATTTTTTCTCTACTAATATTTAGAAAATGTTTCGACTGATTTTAGTAGATTATTTTGTTACGTTAAATTAACTAAAATTTAGCTTAATTTTAACTTAATATCTGCAAATTTAATAGATTTATTTATCTATTTTTTACTACTATTTAGTAAAAAAGATCTGCTAATTTTAGCAATTTTTCCTACAAAGTAATTTTTAACTAATTTTTAGTAGCTTGTTTTGCTATTTTTACAGGTTTATTTCTATAAGTGTACAAATTCAAATTTCATCACAATCGGACGGATCCCAAGAACGGACCCTCCTTGTAAGTTTTTGAGTCCATAGATACTCTCTATATTATGATAAGAGTTTAAAATTGTTTTTGTTGCGAATATCGCGAAAACATTTTCTAATGACCAGGGACAGGAAACTCATGCACTAACAAAGTGTGTTGTCCACGCCTATTATATGCATTAAAAAATCTTAAATCTTAAATCTAAAAATTAAAAAATTAAAAAATATGCACTTATTTTTCTTAAGTTTACCAAAATCAAAAATATAACATTAAACCAACAAGAAAAAAGTTTTAATTTAGTCTCAGTTTACCAAAATTTGTCATTTAGAAGTCAGACCCAAAAATCGTGTCGACCAGGGTTATTAATTTTAAGAGACTCTCTTTGTGCGTTTTTGTCAGTTTGCTTTGAAACTCTCAAAATCCAGTTCAGCTTCTAAAAAGCTGAGTACGTGGTCAAATATAAAATTAAATTGAAAGTATTTGTGAACGAAAAACTAAGAAAAATTCAATACAAATATGGATTTAAGCAAAATTAGAAAAAAATATGCATTTAAATCAAAATAAGTATTAACATTCATTTAAACCAATATATGCATTTATAGCAAAATATGAAAAAAAATATGCACTAACAAATCGATGCGATTTGAACGCAAAATCTTTGATTCCCGAAGAAATTTTGTTTTCCCTGCTCTTAGGCTTAAGGAAAAAAAATGCTTTCCGGTTCCTGCTAATGACAAACTTAAATACAATATATAAAAGTTTAGTAAAAATGCATATACACTGGCAATATTTCAACACCATTTAAAAATATAATCGAAAAAATCACATACTCCAACTTAAATGGTTTTAACAATTTGGCATAAGAATTCAACCTTTAAACCAGTTAATTCCACCAGTAAACGTTAACAGCAAATAACAAACTACCATGCCAGAAATTTTCGATGGTCAGACAAATCAAACACTGGAAAAGCACCTTATTTCTAGTACCATTGGCAGAAATTCAAATTAAACACTGGCAAAGTCCTTATTTACAACGCTTTCCCAACGTTGTCAAAATGTGCTGTGCCAGTACTTGATTTATGAAATTAAAGCACTGGCAAAGTCCTGAATTAGAACGCTTTGCCAAAGTAGTAACAAGTGCTTTTAAAACTTTGATTTTAAAAAATTTACGACACTTTGTTAAAAAAATAGTAACATTTTGGTGTTTTATGTTTGCGAAAATAAAATTTTAAAACCCAACTTTTTTTCATTTTCTAGTGTTTGGAACTTTCAACAAAAGTTATGCCAGTGCTGGAAAACTGTTTAGCCAGCTGTTATCACCAAATTACGTTTACAGCTATCAAGTATTACGTGTCTCGTTAGCGCATTGGGTAGATTTCTAGGCTGCCAATATGGCGAACAGGGTTCCCGGCACAACCAAACAAATTTTGAATGAACTTTTTAGAAATTTATTTTGGAAAATATATATTTAGAATATATATTATTTGGTTTTGTCAGTATTTCGCCAACGCTGGCAATTTTTGTTTATCCAGTGCTTTGCCAACGCTGTAAAAAAGGAGCGGCCAAGCCCTGCACGGTGTTATCATTTTGGGGTTAGTAAAGCACTTAGATCTTTAGAAATCCGTAGCTCTACCAAAGCTAATACCAACGTTAAACGTACTGGGCCAACGCTTTGCCGTTCATATCTTTCTGGCTGGGTAGTTTCACAGAATCTTCCTAAATTGATTTTTGTAAACGGTAAGAATGTCAGTCACAATTTTAAAAAACGAATTGATTATATAAACAAATATAGTAAATAAAACAAAAACGTGAAAAATTAAATTTTCCTAATGTTCCCTTATGTTGACATTTGATATATATTCTTATTTTTTTTTATTTTTCTTCCATGTTTTAGTATTTTTTAACGCTTCACTTTAACTATTTTTGTCTATTTTGGACAACTAACATTAACATGTTTCTCAACAAAATAAAAAAAAAAATATATATTTTTTGTTCACCGTAATTAAAAAAGTTAGTTAAGTTAATTAAAAGTTAGTTAGTTAAACGATTCATCCATCAAATTTCTGAGTGCTCAAAAATTATGACTAATAATTTTCGGAGTGCCCATATTTCTGACTCAAAAATTAAACATAATTCACACTAATTTTTAGGATATTTGAAAATTTTTTAACTCTCATAAGTGACTCAAAAATTAATCTCATAGAAGAATTTAGAATTATAAAATTTTCAAAAATGTTCATATTTGAGAGTATTTTCTGAGTCATAAAAGAGTGCTCAGAAAGACACTTTATCGGCAAAGAAAAATACTGAAGGCACTTTTATGATAATTTTCGGACTCCAAGTGTACACTGGGGATAAATAAAACGTTTTAATAAAGAAAATTAAAATATAAAATAAATGCACTTCATTTTGTAAAATTTGATAGATGCTTTTAGAGAAATTTTTAATTTATGTCCACTTTGGGGTACATGTTCCCGAATGTGGAGCTTTTGAATATTGTTATATAACTTTTTAAATTATTCGACACTAGAAAAAGATCTATACACTAATAGAGTTTTCCTTCATAGTATTAATAAATCGATGTCATTAAAAGGGATTCATTGATTTAATGAATAATTTCATTATCTGAATAAAAATTTATTAATATTGTTAATTTATCATTAACAATGTTTATGATATTTTCATAATTTCATAAAAATCCAGTTTTGAAACCCAGTATGTCCTTTATACCAAGATTAGAGCTTTTCTTAAAAGTTGAAGCTTAAATCTTACTTGGCGTTTAGTATCAATGGTTTCTCGTCAACAGGTTTCCACTATTTTTTGAAAATTGTGTTCATTTCAAAATATTAAAAGGGAGATTACATTAAAAAAACCGATTAGAGGTTATCTAACTTCAAATTGTTACTT
>JAEKOY010000727.1:0-20470 GCA_021234595.1 Delia radicum | reverse complement strand
TTTATTTGTGTTAATTAAGCGGGATCCCCAGTAGGTATGCTTTGCATTGAAATCCCCTCCCATAATAAATTTATGTTTGGGGTAATGTATTAAGGATTTGTAGATCTCTGTTTGGATAATATTTCTTGGAGGACTATAGACGGCTGATATTGATATCATACCATGTGTGGTTTTACAGAAACTGTTGTAGCTTGAAATTCGATAGAGCAATACTTATTTTCTTCATAATGTTCTATGTTGCTTTTAATGATAACTGCACTTCCTCCTCGTGCAGTGTTCAGTGGGTAAGCTGTGTGGTAAATACTATATTCTGGTATTGTTATTTCATTCTCATTTGTAAAATGGGTTTCTGATATTAAACAGATGTCTATTTTTTCTTTGTTAAGGACCAGCAAAAGTTCATTCTTATGTTTCAAGAGACCGTTAGCGTTCCATAGCATTATTTTCATAAAGGAAACCATTTTTAATTGTTAATAACCCTTTCGAGCTGGTTGAGTCTAAGCTCAATATTTTGTTGCAATTTTTCTTGAGTTTTTAAGGTTTTAAGTATTTCAGACAATAAATTTTCATTGTCAGTATTAGCGGAATAAGTTAAATCCGGTTTTTTTTTAAAAACATTGGAGAAACTGTTCAATTTTTGTTGCCTTTGTGGGGTTTTTGCTTTGGCAACGCTTGGATTTTTTGGTGTTCTATTTATAGACTGGGTATCAAAACGTTTAGATTTATATCTTATTTTTTGCAATTCTTTTGCGACTACACAACCTCGATAACTGGCAGGATGTGATTCACCACAATTGTAGCACTTTGGTTTCTGTGAGGAAGGTTTTGCACATTTAACACAACGTGGAGGTTTTGAGCAAAAATTTTTGGTGTGCCCATATAATTGGCAGTTTTTTACATTGGATAATTAGTCTGGATTTCTTAATTGGTTCAACTTTAACTACGCAGTTCAGTATTGATTTAATATTATAAATTCTTTTAATATCTTCTGATGATTCAAAAGAGAGTATAAAAATATCTAATGGTTCTTTGATTTCCATTTAAGCTTATTTTCTGCACTTATTGGCTTTAAACCTTGATCTCTTAGGTCTTCGATAATTTCATTGGTATCACACGAGTGGTGTAAATTTTTAACAACAACTTTAATGGGTCTATTTTCTTTAATTTCAAAAGAATACCATGGTAGTTTTAGTTCATTGAACTGTTTAGTAATTTTTCTATAATCTTCTCCATTATTGGGAAATATTTTAAATACATCATTTTTAATCAATTTAAGTGATATTTCCTCTTTTGAAATGTCTTTTAGCATAGAATACATATCCTTATAACACTTAATTCCACTTACCACTATTGGTGGAGGAAGGCGTTTATTTATGGGCTAGCGATTGACTCTTCCTCAGCTAGGGGTGATGAAAACGCTATTTGGTTTTTATTTTAATTTTTTTTCCTATTTCTCTGAACTATCCAGTTTGTTTCAGCTGCTAGTTCTTCTTCATCAGTATTATATTCAATATTTTCAATCGAGTTGTCTTTACAACTATCATGTTTATTTTGTAAGGGAGTTGTTAGTGCCAAATTTTTGTCACTGGTTACAGCCAAAGCAGAAAGTTCACTTAAAGACTTTTTATTATTAGTATTTGATTGTTTTTTTGTTGGTTGTTTTGCAACTACTGGGGAGGTAGAAGCTCTACGTTTCTTATTTTTACTTTTTCGGTTTTTTGGAGTATCCATCCAGTTTCTTCCGCTACCTCTTCATCATCTATAGCCGGAGAATTATCTTGTAATGGTTGTTCTAATTCGTATTTTAAGAATTTATTTTTTTCTATTAGATAAGAGCAATAGTTCTCTAATTTTTTAATTCTTTCATTTAATTCCACAATAGTTTTTTCAAGCACTTTAAGTTTGTTTACTCTAAACATGCTCAAACTATTACGAGGAGTTTCAAATTCCTGTTCGGGAATACCTTCCATGTTGTTGATTTTTTGGTTGTTAACAATTTTTTGGTTGTAACAATTATTTGTGTCGGTAGTACAGATTAGTTAGCTATCTCGATCTTAACAAAAGTGTGGGTAAGGCAGTTAAACACTGTTGTACCGATCACACTAGTTTCGTTAAATATGAACAGCTGTTGATTTGTTATTGATTTTCTTTTGTATGTTTTTTCTTTTACTGTCTTTATCAGTTTACGTGGGAAAATATAAATTTTCCAGGAATTGAGTGCTTTTTAAAGTTTTTTGTGTGAAAATATAAATTTTTCATTTTAAATTATACTAAAAACGACCGCACTACACTTCATCCAACGATCGTTCCCGGTATAAGGAGGTATTTTACATATGGTAGGGTTATTTTCAATTTACAATTGTTATAACTACACTTTATATTTTTGATTTATTGGGAGCACAGTTTAATACACGTCCGATACGTAATCTTGATTAAATGAAAACTAGATGCTACACGCAGGAAATAGCATCATGTTATGATAGTTTAAGATCATCATGTTACGATTGAAAGACGTAACAATCATAATATGATTTCCATAATCATATTATGATTCTAAATGATAAAGCTGTTCGCATCATAATATGCTCAGTCATAATCATGTTTATGATTGTTAGGATCATAATATGATAATTTTTTGTCGACAATCATGTTGAATCATATTTGCATGCAGAGAATGCATTTTTGGGGTTAAAAATGTTTTCTTTTATTCATTTTTAATTAAAACTTAATTTTAATTTTTACAAAATATGCAAAAATATGCAATTAAATTGAAAATATGCAAAATATGTAACAAAAAATTACAAAATATGTCATAAAATATGCATTTAAAGCAAAATATGCATTTATTATAAAGTATACAAAAATATCCAACAACAAATTGATGCAATTTTGTTGCAAATTCATGGATTCGGAAAAGTATTTGATCAAAATCGATATTGGTCTACTGCCTAAACACATGCATTTGCATGAAATTCTTTGCAATAGTAATGATAAAAGTCTTGTATTTAATTTGAAATATAAATTTCAGTGCTTGCTACGAGTTTATCTAACGTCTGCGAAAAAATTATCCGCTGCTGCTTTGTGTGCCGCGGTTAGGCAAGAGTAATTTACTTTTAAAATTACTCGAATTTTCTAAATAATATCTTTAGATGTTTTCTAACCGTTTCGTCCCTGGTAGGTCTATCGGTATTTAGACACTTAGATGACTTATCAAATCTATCCCTCACGAGTC
Organism: Delia radicum; assembly: GCA_021234595.1. Taxonomy (NCBI): domain Eukaryota; kingdom Metazoa; phylum Arthropoda; class Insecta; order Diptera; family Anthomyiidae; genus Delia; species Delia radicum. Next base: position 17,238 of record JAEKOY010000727.1, on the reverse strand, counting down.
TAACTTTAGCTACAATATCCATATGGTTGGCATATTAAAATGTACAAGTTTCTCCCTTTTCGCATTACAAATAAGACAATTTAAATTGTATAAAGTGTTATCCTCATGTCATAAAACATGCCCATTCTGCAATTTTTAATTAACAAATTTTTCCCGTAATTCTCGAGAATTAAACCTTGTCAAATCCGTTTGCCAAAGATGCGGCCCTCACGTAGCTCTTGCGTAACGACCTTTTATGAAGTTGGTAAATAGTCGTTAGAAATTGTATTGCGAGTATAACTATTATAATTATGAAATATGTAACCGCAAGCTGTACTTCCACTTTAACTTCATTTATTACGTTGGCGTTAGGTTTTTCGATCTTTGATTCCTGGCCACCCATCGTAATAATATTAAGTTTTCAATATCCCATATGATTCAAATTTTTCTTCTTTTTTTTTTGTGTTAGTATGGCATAAAATTAAAAAAAAAATCAGTTATGCCATAGCATTCCCTATCCGTCTCCTTCAGGAAAACAAATTGAAGTGGGTATGGCATAAATCAGTCATCACCTTTCGATGACTGTGAGATTTCTGTCGTTCTGTGGGAGGGTCACGTATGAGTCACCCCATCCGACCAAAATTAAAAAAAAAAAAATCTGGTTAGTAAAAATCTATTTATTTTCTTTTGTTTTTTTTTCTTTCTAATTGATAATTACTATTTAAGAAAGTAGTACTCGTAGTGCCATAAAGTAAAATGCTTTTAAAAAAAAATTATTTATTACCGTATTTTCTAATTTTATTGGTGTTGTTGCTTCTGTTGTAGTTGCTGCTGTTGTTGATGCTTTTTTGTTGTTGCTGTAGTTGTTGTTTCTAATGTTGTTGCTGTTGTTGTCGTAGTTGCTGCTGTTGTCGTTTCTGCTGTTGCATACTTAATTTCCTGATGGTGTTTAGGCTACACCATCCTTGGAGCAACCCGGCATGTTGCCCCCGGCAGTGTATTGGACACATTGCATCATCCTTACGATAGAGAAACCGAGACAACTGGTGGTGGTGTAATGATTGCCGTCTCAAATCACCTCCCATCATAACAAATATTATCTGGTTCATCTCGTAAAGCTGAATTTATTGGAGTCCAGATTAATCTTAAATGTAAGAAAATTTTTATTACCTGTTCCTATATTCCTCCAAAATCTGACTGCACTTTATATAATGAACATTACGTATCTATAAAATCCGTTGTATTACGAGCTAATCCGGAAGACTCGATTTTTGTTTTCGGAGACTTTAACTTACCTTCAGTTTCTTGGACATTTTATCAGATTCTTTTTATTACGCCCCAATGGAATCAAATGATTATATGGATGACTTTCTAAAAAAATTATCTGAGTTAAGCCTTTTTCAAATAAATAATATATTTAACGAATATGAGCGACTGTTAGATCCGATATTCGTAAATGAGCCTGCAGAGTGCACCATAAACCGTTCCGATCCCATTACTAAACCCGAAGACCGTTATCATCCAACTATTGAAGTAAATTGTAACTTACCAGATTTATTTAATCGGAAACCTATGGATAATAATAAGGAAATGTTTTGCTTTAAACGAACAAATTACAACGATCTAAACTTTCTTCTACGAAACACTAATTGGCTAGAATTGCTATCTGTTCCTGATGGTAATCCAGCATCTTTTGATGTAATGATTGATACATTTTATACAACTATTTTTAATTATATCGCTGAATGTGTTCCTAAGGTCTCTTTACGTAAACATTCTGGCCCACCGTGGAACTCAAGACAACTTTCAAGACTTAAAAATTTAAAAAACGAACGTTATAAAAAGTATAAAGAATCTGGTTCACTTAAGCCCGTATGACACTGTATAGTTTTTGTATTGTCAATCTAAATTAAAGCAGTACAAATATATTGTTACTCAATTTTTTAACTAGTGTAAAGAGTACGAACACATAGTGCCAAATTGTAGTAAATGTCAAAACAAATACTTTTGTTATCGATAAATCAGCGAAAAATTGGGATATCTGTCAAAAGTGCAAACGAAAATTTTGAACTTTTTCTTGACATTTCTCACAGGCAAATAAGTTTGTTGTCAGTTTTTTTTGGAACTGTCAGTTAAAAAAAAAAAACAAAACTGTTTGTTTACAAATTGTATATATGTTTCATTTGCACATTAATGTTTGTTTCTTTCTCCCAATACATCTTGAAACTATACAAAAACTATACAGTGTCATAACAGCTTTACTTCAGTAACTCGTGCTGAATATAACTTGCTCAGCACGAGATTATATAAGGACTACTTAAATAACATATCGTTTAATAAATTCGTGAATTCTAAAAGAAAATCCGGTGGTTATTCTTCTGTTGTAAAATATTTAACTAATGAATCTTCTGATGATGTTGTCATAAGTAATATGTTTGCGGATTTTTTTTCCTCTACTTATTCTGATGCTCAATATAATAATTCCAACGATTATCATATTCCAATAATTGAACAACAGTCAATATCAATTGCATCTATAACCACGTCTCACATTAAAAAATGTATACGGGGCCTTAAATCTTCATTTTAACATGGACCTGATGGGGTACCAAGCTGCATACTTACTAATTGTGCTGAAGTTCTCTCTATTCCTTTATCGATCATGTTTAATTTATCTATCAAACACGGTTATTTTCCCAAATACTGGAAAGATTTTTATAATATTCCTCTATTTTTATTATTATTATATTTATTAGATAATCTAGCACAACAAGATGTAAATCTTATAAATTATAGTGCTAGTAAGTATAAAAAAACATTACACATATTAAATAAAATTAAAAAACAAAGTTAAAATTTAATATTTAAGATACAAAGATAAAAATACAAAATTAAAAGTAACAAGTGTTTAAAATAAGGAAGGCATCAAAGGTTAGACAAATAACTGGCAAATTGAATATTTAACCAAAGTATATTTTAAAGCTCATTTTTAAATTTGTTTTGTTTTATTTAAATCAGGAAATAAGTCTCTTGTAACTAATTGTAGAGGTATTGCCAAACTTAGTTCAATACCCAAACTGTTTGAAAAATGTTTAACTGATCATTTTTGTTATACAATATCATCAATATTATCACTTTCTCAACATGGTTTCCGTAAAGGATGCTCTACAACCACAAATCTACTAAATCTCACAACAATAGTTAACCGCGGATTTACAAACGGTCAACTTACTGATGTTATCTACACAGACTTTAGCAAAGCCGTTGACAAAGTTAATCATAATCGTCTTTTAAAAAAAATTATATTTGATGGGATTTACTAAAAATTGTATAAACTGGATAGGATCTTACTGGAGTGGCAGAAAACAACGTGTGTTATTTAACGATTCTAAATCAAAAAATATCGATGTAAAATCTGGAGTACCGCAAGGAAGCCACCTTGGGCCAATTTTATTCTCCCTCTTCATAAATGACTTACCACTTTCGATTTAATTTTCTAACCGTCCTAATGTATGTTGACGACGTTAAAATTTTCTTAAGTTTTGATAACATTTCTTATCATACACATCTTCAACAAGATTTAAATAACCTCTACGTATGGTGCAATGCAAAACTTAATGGAATTTAACTTGGAAAAATGCAAACATATGCGCTTCTCCAGAAAAAACTTCGTTACTTCTTACTACTCTTTGGGTGGAGACCAATTAGAGTTAGTGGATTCATTTTATGACCTTGGTGTCTTATTAGACCCCAAACTAAGTTTTTCACAACACATCACTCTGGCCGTTAATAAAGCTCGTGGAGTTCTTTTATTAAACGATGGGCTAAAGAATTTACTGATCCTAATACAACTAAACATCTTTATACTTTCCTAGTACGGCCAATCTTGGAATATGGTTCCGGAATTTGGGATCCTCAACATAATGTCCGTATTCAAATGATTGAATCAGTTCAAAAACAGTTTTTACTTTTCTGTTTACGAAATTTCTACCTGGGATCTATTGTTAATCTTCCATCATACTCTATTAGACTTGCTCGTATCAAACTACCAACTTTGGAAAGCCGAAGAAAAATGCTAAATGTTACTTTTGTAGTCAAGCTGATTAATGGTGACTTATGCTCTGAATTTCTAATCAATAACCTATCATTTAATATTCCTCAACGCTCAACGGGAAACTTCAGTTTGTTATATGTTCCATTTTTTCGTCAAAATTATGCTGATGCTGATCCTCTTATTAGAATGTGTAATGATTTTAATGAATTTTATAGTTTTATTGATTTTTATATTAATGTTAGGATTATTAAACGCAATATTATTTTATTTCTAAACACATAAATTTATATCCATGTTATTTGTATTAATGCAATTTGATGTTATTGTCTGTAAGGATTTCTTCCATAGACTAAAATAAATAAATAAAAAAAAAAATAAATAGTTGGTAGGCAATTTTTTTTCTTCAAAAATAGTCTTTCTACACTGATTTTGTTGTTAAACACTTGTTTGTAAACAATGGGTTTGTATTACTTTTAAATACGAAAACAAATTCCACTTATTTTTATATGTTCCATAGAATTCACGCTAAATACATAGTGTGGTTTGTAGTTTAGCTGCTTGCTTTTTTTTACTATTGATATGGTTTTTTTTATAATTTGGTTTTATATAATTTTTTTTTATAAAAACTTTTTATACATTTTCTTTTTTTTTATAGATTGTTATTTTTTTTTTAAATAGATTGGTATATTATTAATTGTTTGTAATAATACACACATATAAACTATAACATGTTTAGTTAGGAATTTGTAAAGAATTTATTTTACACCAAGTTAAGTTTTTTTTTTTATTTATTTTAATGCGGATTTTTGTTTAAACAATTCTTTTTTTGTATAGTATCACAAAGTTTTTTTGTTTGGTTCTTTTTCATGTGGCAGGATCGCCATGTGAAGACGAACAAAATTAAAAGACGATGTTGTTATGTTAGTTCAGATATTCAACTGTTTATTGATAAGCAATACTAAAACTAGCTTAGGCATTAAAACAAATGTGCATACATACTACCTACATGCTAACATACGAAGAGAGCATGACGTATACCTGTAAACTGTGGGAACGTTTAGAGTTTCATCGTGTGAAACTGTATGGTCAGCATAAGTCTGACATTGAAAATATACACCAGTGCCTGGCTTTGATAATCATCCACAGTTGGGAATAGGTATATGTTACATCTCTTAACTCGTTAAAGAGTGATTTAAATTGTAAAGAACTAGTATTAAGTTTCATAAATTTTGACATTGTGGTATCCGTTGAATCCCCTTGGAATTCCCAGGTTGGATATTTTCAAGATTTCGGGACAGCAGTTTTAAGAGAAATATTCAATTTACGGCCAATTCCATGGTGCGATATATTAGGACACTACATTTAAAATCTATAGACTTCTACGATTATTAAATAGTGCCACATTAGTATATGGAAATTAGGGATGTCTCTTGAATAAGAATTATTCGATTAATAGTACGAACAAAACGAAAATTCGAACGAAAAATTTAAAAAAACATAATTTTCGAATAACGAATAATTTGATTAAATTTTGATGATTAATCGAATAAAACGAATAATAACAAAAATTAAAAAAAAAAAAAATATGGAAATTTTCAAAATCTTAAAAAATGTTTAGCTGAACTTAAGTCAAATTTAAATGGAAACGAGACTTCATTGTTCAGAGAATCATGGGATATCATATTTTTTTAGAAACTTTTTGCGTCAAGAAAATGCTTCAACATTTTTTGAAACCGTCGAAAAATTTTAAAATTTAAGTAATATTTTTTACATAATATTAATTTTTTTTTATTTTTAACACACACAAAAATATAAGTTCAACCAGAAGAAAACGGCCTTAAATTATCGGATATATCGCCACCCGTTCATTAAAAGTTTAAGTCAAAATGTTTTTTTTTGTATGTTTTGTGCTAGGTTGGTGTGAATCGGTCATTAATTTAGGAATGCGAGTTCAAAAACTGTTGACAGAAACCCTATTTTCCTTTTGCCTATTTTATCGATAAATTGTATCCATGTTTCAATCTCAAATTATTTCTGTACATAGTCTCTCAGTACATATTAATTTGATGCGTAGATTATAATTTTGTCTAAAGAAAAAAAAAAGGTTAGCTTGCTTGACAACTTAAAACCACATGTCATATAGTAAAAACGTTTTGAAGTGAGATGATCTAAAGCGATCTCTGATAATTACAATTTTGAAAGTGGAAAGTTTTTTTTTTAAATTGAACCTGTATAATAATTCGTTTGCAAAATCAAATTATTTTAAATTCATTACATTGAATTTCAACCTAAAATTATTATACTCAAGAAAATCAACTGCCTAATTTTCCTGGTATTGGCCAATTTTGCTTCAGAAATAATTTTTCGGGAACGGCCATTTTGGATTTTGGATTATATAATTGCCGTCACCCACGTGTGACCAAATACCAATTTTTTTCTTTTAAGGTAAGAAATTGCTTCGTAATTGATCAGGGAAGTTTTATAATGGCAATTATTTAAAATTTTTATAGATTAAATTGATTTGATACCTATTTTTGAACGTTTTGGCGACAGACCACGTGAAGACTCACGTGGCCACAGGCCACTTGAAGATTTCATCAGCCACTTTAGTATTACCTAACTGGACACGTAATTCTAGGATTTTACGGTGACACCTAAACACCTAATCTACAAATTTCATCCGAATCAACAAAAGTTGGCGAAATTAGTGTCATCTTATTGTAGAGTAATTTTGTAGGAGTAATTTTCCATCAAAACGCGAAATTTCCTAGTTTTCATTTTTTCTAAGAAAAAAAAAAAGGTTTTTTTTGAAGCCACCAAATAGTATAGCACGTAGATACTAATTTCCTATCACCCTCAATCTTAGTTTTTTTTTTTTAACTTGCTCAATTGAAAAAAAAAATACTAGTAATTACTATTTCATTCATAAAAATTCCATTTTTTCTCATTTAAAAACTTTTATTAATTTCATTCATAAAAATTTTCATTCATTAACATTCTCAATTTCAAATTCTTTCTATTAACTTTCATTCAAAAAAAAAAACCCCACAAATTTCTGTTTTTTTTTCCATTCCATAGAAAGTGAAAGAATAGAATAAAAAAAAAAAAAAAATTTAAATTTAATAAAATCAAAATTTAAAAATTAATAATATAAAACCTAAAATTGTGAAAAATTAAAACAAAGTTTGATATGTAGTAAAACGAAATCTATATTTAAAATCTAGTAAGTCAAATTTAAAATCTAGAAAAAAAATTTAAAGTTTAAAAATTATAAAAATAATCGAAAATTAAAATTTAGTGTGTAAGTGATTACAAGAAAAAAAAAATTTTTTACATATTTTTCCTTTTGAAGATTTAATATAGTGTAAATTTAGAAAAAATAGGAAAGTTTTTAAAAAATTACTCAGCAATAAGATCATAAATAATTTTTTTAATCAATTGTGGATAACCCGATGCAGAAGGCCTTCAACATCAACGTTACTCCAGCAACCATTTTTGCAACAACAATTAAAACTGTAAGTAATAATTGCATATTTTTTTTATTGATCTTTCTTTACAACTGAGTTCGTTTTTTTTTGATTTGTTGGAGTACGAAGGGGAGCTATAGTGTGTAAATATTTAAGCCCAAGTTTGTTGGTGTTGTATTTTTTTTTTATAAAAACAAAATTCGTTTTGTTTTATCCCTCTTCTTACTCCAAGCTAATTATTAGTTGCTTTAAAATTCTTATTATCATTTTTGTTATTATTATTTAGTTTTTTTTAGTTTTCGGAGTTAATATTTTTTTGTTCACTATTTCCAATTTTTTTTATGCATTTCTTTAAGTAAATTTTTTTTTCCTATTGTTTTTTTTACACCCAAAGAAAAATTCCTCTCATAAATGAACTTTGGCAATATTTTGTTAGTATATTTATTTTCATTAATATGAAAAGTAAATTTAATATGTTAAAGGGTATAAAAACTAATTACTTTTGAGAATAAAATCAACATGAATTTCTAAATTTAACGCTATGGTCTGAAATTATTTAAGATGATTTTGTAGTTCAATTTTAATGGGTCTTCATCAACACCTGAAGACAAAGGTTGGGTTAGGGTACAGTGCAGGCTATAAAAATGAGTCCTGTGATTACTAAAGTTTATTAAATTTCCTTCAACATCGTCTGATAGTACAATTTGCTGTTATTGTCTGGCTTTAAAAAATAGTGTGTACAATTTTCTCGTTATGACTGCCTAAACGGGTATTTGTTGCCTTTCTAGATTTGATAATGAACCCACGGTGACTGAATCTGCCGGTAGAATATCTAGGTACACACATAGTAAGGTTAACTAAAATTCATCAACCAGGGTAAAAATTCAATTATAGGGCAGATAACATAACAGAAATGGCGCCCGAACGTGGGGCCTGATGCGTTCAGGCCAAACGAAAAATATAAATTTACCACCAATTCATTTCTATATAAGACGACAATAACATAATTTACTATATTTTTTTGTGAGTGTAAGCGCAGGAATTTATACAAGATAGTGCTTTGGCTTTGGTCTTTATAACCGCGTTTATAATTATACTCATTTGAAACTGTTAGTCCGTTTACTATTAGAATATTTGGGAATTTTACTCAGATTTATTTATAAGTTTGATAACCCTATTCTAATAGTCAGTAGTTGCTTAATTTTTATTAATATTTTTTTTGCATAAGGGTTAATTCTGCGAATAAAGTTTCAAGATTTTATTTCTTATTCTTTACCAAATTATATGGTCCTTATTAAAATTTTTAGGGAAGGAAATGTTTAAACTTTAGTATCATAAATTTTTTTGAACTACACAAATCTATTAAATAAGAGTAAGACCAGTTTGAGAATCGTATTCGAAAAAAAAAGGAAAAAGAGAAAAAAGTTTAAAGTCGTAGTTTAATAGCTTTTTTATTGGCAGGCATACAATTTTATTTTATATCGATTTTTTAATTCTCGTTGATTACTAAATTACAAATTTTGACCAAAATATAATTTAAAATGTCACTGCGGCATAGTGGCGACAATCTTTCACCTCAAGTTTGTACAATTTGTAGGGAAAATTTAAATTTTTCTGGTACTGATGAAGTTTTGAGAACTTCATGCAATCACCAATTTCATCGTAACTGCTTATTGTCGTGGCTAAAGCGTAATTCTACCTGTCCACAGTGTAGAAGTCATTGCAATGGTCGTGACTTCGGAATAGTACCACCTTCGAATAGAGGTGCTCGTACTAGATCCACGCGCGACTAGTCATCCACCGAGTAATCCCAATGTTTCCCAAAATTTAATCCCAATCGTTCCGTCAACTTCAACCCAGGCGTTGAACCAATCACAATCACAAAATGCAGGTCCGGATTCTGCCGCCGTTGAAAGTAATTCTGTTCAGGAACCGGGTTCTAATAATAATAACAATTCAGCCTCGGCTGAAAATAACGATGATAGTAGAATTCGTAGTATTGTTGCAGCAGTTGTTTCTGCAAGACAGGCAAACCATTTTTCAAGACTTAGATGAACGTGTTAATCGAATTATTGAGGGTGCATTATCGAATGCTTTAGGCAATCTTAATTTAGTGCCACCGGTTAATCCAGTTCCACCTGAGGGTGCAAATCCATCTCGATATTTCGATACTGAATGGCCTCGTGATATGCCCATTTTTGCGGATAATAACAATAATAGATCGTCCAATATTTTACAAAATAGGCTCGATGAGCGCGTGAGTGACATAACGGTCATGAACAATTATTATAAAGTAGCTAATTTAGTAAACAGCTGGGACATCAAATTTGATGGTTCGTCAAGGCTGTCGGTCGATAACTTCATTTACAGAATAGAGTCCCAAGTTCACGATACCCTAAATGGTAACTTTAATTTGCTTTGCGAGCATGTTCAATGTTTATTTATCAAAGACGCCAAGGATTGGTACTGGCATTTTCGTCGCACGGTTAATAGAGTTACTTGGCCTGTGTTGTGTGAAGCTTTACGCACAAATTTTGAGCAACACCGGTCTGATATTGATATCAAAGAGGATATGCGTGCTCGAAGACAAACTCCCTCTGAATCTTTCGATGACTATAAAAATGCTATTTTTAAAATTTCTGAGGATTTGTCAACCCCTTTGCGTGAACGCGAATTTGTCGATATTTTACAGCGCGGGTTACGTCCCAAAATAAGACAACAGTTTACTATATGTTAATATTGGTTCAGTTGCTGATTTACGCCGCCTTTGTATAAAGGGCGAAAATTTATTAAAAGAAATATCGAAAAACCGATAGTAGCTTAAACCGAGGCCCCTTTCAACGTAGACCGATAAATGAAATTTGTATTGAGGGTGAAGAGGAATTGGGGAATGATATTTTACCTGATTCTGAGATAAGTGAATTGGCTAGAGGTTCTACCAACACTTTGGTGTGTTGGAACTGCCGAAACGGCGGTCATAGATATTTTGACTGTCTTGAGGACCGAACTATATTTTGTTATGGATGTGGGCGCCGTAGGCATTTATAAGCCAAATTGTAGCAAATGCAGTCCGGGAAACTCGAGTCGGAGCGAAGGTGTGAGACAAAACCTTCGCCAGGACCACCCGAAAACCAATTAAAAATTTTGAAAATTCAGAAAAAACCCTGATCTGACAACCGAATGTGATAAACCTTCGGATACTAAACTTAAACAAATAATTCCATATGATGTTCGCATTAAAAATTTATAATGAAAAAAGGAATCAAATTTTTAATGAGACCCCTATTAGCCGTAGAAAACAACGTTCCTCATCGCGTCAGGAAAAATTTTGGAAACATATTAAACCTTCAGTAAAAGCTTTAGCTGCTCTAATTTGTTCGATCAAACATAAAACACACGATCTTAGGCCTTATGGTGAAATAGAAATTTTAGGTGAAAAACGCTTAGGTTTGTTGGATAGTGGGGCGCAAGTTTCATGTTTAGGAGGAAACTTGGCCAAGGATCTTTGTGAAAGGAACAATTTTAGGCAACATAAAACCTACGTCAGTACAGCTGACGGCAAGGAACAGATAGTGTTCGCTAATTTTAAAACCAATGTCAGTTTTAAAGATAAAACTCACACAATTGATTTTTATATTGTCCCGTCTTTGGCCCAGGAAATTATATTAGGTGTAGACTTTTGGAAAAAGTTCTCATTGGCCCCTGATATAATTTCAGAAGTTGATATAGTTAAAGATACAGATATAGTTCAATATGAGGTACATGATATGACACCTAATCAAAAATTACGTTTGGAATCTGTAAAGAATCTTTTCCCTTCTTATGAAATTGATGGGCTGGGTAAAACGCCACTATTAGAACATGAAATCGAATTGGAACCAGGTTCTCGGCCAATGAAACAGAGATATTTTCCAATATCCCCTGCAATTGAAAAGTTGGTCCATGGTGAAATTGACGACATGTTAAAACTAGGTGTAATCGAGGAAGCTCCTCCCAATAGTCCGTGGTCTAGTCCAGTAGTCCTAGTCCGAAAGTCCGATAAAGTCCGTCTGTGTCTTGATTCTAGGAAACTTAACAGTGTTACTGTTAAGGATGCCTACCCCTTACCTCATATCGAGGGAATATTAAGCCGCTTACCCAAAGCTGAATTTATTTCGTCCCTGGATTTGCGTCGTGCTTTTGGCAAATACCTTTGTCTGTAAAATCTCGCGATTATACTTGTTTCACACCGTTCCAAATCGGCCTCTATACCGGTATTGTGTTATGCCTTTTGGCCTAACCAACGCCCCTCAAGCTCTTTGCAGATTGATGGACCGCGTAATTCCATGCCATTTAAAACAAGAAGTTTTCGTCTATCTTGACGATTTACTTATAATTTCAGAGTCTTTTGATCAACATATGTCTGTTTTGTCTGAAGTTGCAAGTAAATTACGTCAAGCCGGCTTAACTATTAACGTCCGAAAAAGTAAATTCTGTATTAAAGAGGTCCAATATCTTGGGTATGTTGTAGGTAATGGTACTTTACGTACCGATCCTGAAAAGATATCGGCTGTGACCGATTATCCGCGCCCTACATCAGTAAAACAATTACGAAGATTCCTCGGCATGGCCGGGTGGTATCGACGATTCGTCGATAATTTTGCGTCAGTTACAGTACCACTCACCAATTTGTTAAAGAAGGGGAAAAACTTTTCATGGAATGATGAGGCTCAATGTGCGTTTGATGATTTGAAGGGAAAACTCTCTGCGGCACCTGTTTTAATAAGTCCGGATTATAATAAGCCATTCATACTCCAGTGTGATGCGAGTAAATTCGGAGTAGGGGCAGTTTTGGCTCAAAGGGATGCAGAAGGTCAAGAGTTGCCGGTTGCCTTCTTTTCTAAAAAGCTCAATAAGGCCCAATCTAATTATAGTGTGACTGAGCTTGAGTGCTTATCGGTCATTCTCGCGTTAAAGAAATTCCGACCCTATGTAGAAGGCCAGGATTTCTTGGTTGTTACGGGCCACTCTAGTCTTCAGTGGCTAATGCGCCAAACCGACCTTTCGGGAAGATTGGCGCACTGGTCTCTGAAGCTACAGGGGTACCGTATGCGAATTGAGCATCGTCGTGGCTCTCAAAATGTGGTGCCTGACAGTTTGTCACGTCAAAATTTTAATCCCGTTGAGGAATTGGAAATCCGCCCCTTGATTGATTTAGCTTCCCCGGAGTTTGTTTCTGAAGCTTATGTTAAATTAAGGGACAATATTTTACTTAATCAATCTAAATTACCGGATATTAAGGTCGTTGAGGATAAGATTTATAAACGTTGCGATTTTTCAAATGGAGATTCAGAGAATGACATTTTTATATGGAAACTCTGGGTTCCAGCCACTTTAGTTAATACTGTCATTGATAATGCACATTCTCCTCCTAATAAGTGTCACGGCGGGGTGGCTAAGACCTTAGAGCGTTTGAAATTCAATTTTTATTGGCCAAGGATGTCAATTGATGTAAGAGAGTTTGTTTCACGTTGTGAAGTTTGCAAACAAGCCAATCTCCCAATACTTCGCTTAGACCTCCGATGGTAAATCATTTTTCTAACCGTTCGTCCCTTTCAAAACGTCTATAGTGATCTGCTAGGTCCGTACCCTCGGTCAAAAAGGGGTAATATTGGCATAATCATATTACTTGATCAGTTAACTAAGTTCCCATTTCTTAAACCAATAAGAAAATTTACTTCTTCGGCTATAGTTTCATTTTTAAAAGAGGAAATTTTTCCTATTTTCGGTACACCTGAAATGCTTTTAAGCGATAACGGTAAACAATTTAAATGTTCCCTATTTGAAAATTTGCTCCGAGATCGTGGTGTAAAACATGTTTTTACCGCCCTTTACAGCCCTCAGGCTAACGCCAGCGAACGAGTTAATCGCACGATTATCGCGGGTATAAGATCGTATATTTCCAAAGACCATTCGGAATGGGATGCTCATTTGGGGGACATCGCTGAGGCAATTCGTAGTTCCTTTCATCAAACTATAGGCTGTAGTCCTTTTTATGCTTTATTTGGCCAGAGTATGGTGAATCACGCCTCGGATTATGAGTTACAACCGAAAATTAGGATCGTTTGATTGCCAGATTTTAGATCCTAAGGATAAGTTAGATTGTATAAGGAAAAACATTTTCAATCACATTGAAACTGCCTTTCAAAATTCGGCGAAAAGATATAATTTACGAAGTAATATTAGAACTTTTAACATAGGAGAAACCGTCTATAGGAGAAACTTTTCTTTGAGTAACGCTAGTAATAAATTTTGTGCGAAGTTTGCTCCCAGATTCATTAAGGCTAAAATAATTGGCATTAAGGGTAACAATATTTATAAAGTGGAAGATGATGGCACAGGTAAACGCGAATTTTATCATGGCAAGGATATACAGAATTTCCCATAGATCTTTCCAAACAATATAGCTGCCAGAATTGAAGATTTTTTTTTTTTGACTATTTTTTTTGTCAAAAATTGCCAAATGACGAATTGTGGTCTTCAAAACGAAGATTTTTAATTTAAAAAAAAAAAAAAAAAAAAAAAAAAAACAGAAAAGAAAAAGAAAAGAAAAAAGAAAAAAAAAAAACATATAAGCATATCTTGTTTTTTTACAACTCTAATGACTTTCGTATAAAATGATTTGGAAAAAAAAAAAAAAAAATCGTTCAGAACGTAAAAGTAATAAATTGCTAATCAATATACACAGAAGAAAATATTTAACTAGAAAACTTTATTAATAATTTTGTGAAAAAAAAGAAAAAAATTGCCAGTTTTTCAATTACTTTTGATTAAACCAAATAAATGTTGATCAAACCTGAAGAACTGAATTTTTTTTTGTAAATTTTTTTGTGTAAATATAATTGAGAAAAAAAAAAATATTCAAGTAAAATGATTGAATATGTAGTTTCGCCATTGAAATTGGCCTTTTTAGATTTATACTTTTAGCCATACTTTAATATGAATTTATATAAATTCCAAGAAAATATATTCCTTCTAAAATATTTTTAAATACTTGTTTTTCAGACTATAAAGTTTTCATAACGATTGTTAGAGCGATTTGTTTTTTTTTTTTTTTTTTTTTTTTTACCCAGATCGACGATTTTTCCGAAAAAGAAATATAAAATATAATTTGACGAATTTTTTTTACCGCCATCTGACAGTCCTGCTTACCCAACCCTTTTTCATGTTTTGACATCTGTGCTGCAAAACATGTTTTGTGCTAGGTTGGTGTGAATCGGTCATTAATTTAGGAATGCGAGTTCAAAACTGTTGACAGAAACCCTATTTTCCTTTTGCCTATTTTATCGATAAATTGTATCCATGTTTCAATCTCAAATTATTGTCTGTACATAGTCTCTCAGTACATATTAATTTGATGCGTAGATTATAATTTTGTCTAAAGAAAAAAAAAAGGTTAGCTTGCTTGACAACTTAAAAACCACATGTCATATAGTAAAAACGTTTTGAAGTGAAAATGATCTAAAGCGATCTCTGATAATTAACAATTTTGAAAGTGGAAAGTTTTTTTTTTAAATTGAAACCTGTATAATAATTCGTTTGCAAAATCAAATTATTTAAATTCATTACATTGAATTTCAACCTAAAATTATTATACTCAAGAAAATCAACTGCCTAATTTTCCTGGTATTGGCCAATTTGCTTCAGAAATAATTTTTCGGGAACGGCCATTTTTGGATTTTGGATTATATAATTGCCGTCACCCACGTGTGACCAAATACCAATTTTTTCTTTTAAGGTAAGAAATTGCTTCGGTAATTGATCAGGGAAGTTTATAATGGCAATTATTTAAAATTTTTATAGATTAAATTGATTTGATACCTATTTTTGAACGTTTTGGCGACAGACCACGTGAAGACTCACGTGGCCACAGGCCACTTGAAGATTTCATCAGCCACTTTAGTATTACCTAACTGGACACGTAATTCTAGGATTTTACGGTGACACCTAAACACCTAATCTACAAATTTCATCCGAATCAACAAAATTTGCGAAATTAGTGTCATCTTATTGTAGAGTAATTTTGTAGGAGTAATTTTCCATCAAACGCGAAATTTCCTAGTTTTCATTTTTTTCTAAGAAAAAAAAAGGTTTTTTTTTTGAAGCCACCAAATAGTATAGCACGTAGATACTAATTTCCTATCACCCTCAATCTTAGTTTTTTTTTTTTAACTTGCTCAATTGAAAAAAAAAATACTTTATTACTATTTCATTCATAAAAATTCCATTTTTTCTCATTTAAAAACTTTTATTAATTTCATTCATAAAAATTTTCATTCATTAACATTCTCAATTTCAAATTCTTTCTATTAACTTTCATTCAAAAAAAAACCCCCCACAAATTTCTGTTTTTTTTTTTTTCCATTCCATAGAAAGTGAAAGAATAGAATAAAAAAAAAAAATTTAAATTTAATAAATCAAAATTTAAAATTAATAATATAAAACCTAAAATTGTGAAAAATTAAAACAAAGTTTGATATGTAGTAAAACGAAATCTATATTTAAAATCTAGTAAGTCAAATTTAAAATCTAGAAAAAAAATTTAAGTTTAAAATTATAAAAATAATCGAAAATTAAAATTTAGTGTGTAAGTGATTACAAGAAAAAAAAATTTTTTTACATATTTTTCCTTTTGAAGATTTAATATAGTGTAAATTTAGAAAAAATAGGAAAGTTTTTAAAAAAATTACTCAGCAATAAGATCATAAATAATTTTTTTTAATCAATTGTGGATAACCCGATGCAGAAGGCCTTCAACATCAACGTTACTCCAGCAACCATTTTTGCAACAACAATTAAAACTGCTGTAAGTATAATTGCATATTTTTTTTATTGATCTTTCTTTACAACTGAGTTCGTTTTTTTTTTGATTTGTTGGAGTACGAAGGGGAGCTATAGTGTGTAATATTTTAAGCCCAAGTTTGTTGGTGTTGTATTTTTTTTTTTATAAAAACAAAATTCGTTTTGTTTTATCCCTCTTCTTACTCCAAGCTAATTATTAGTTGCTTTAAAATTCTTATTATCATTTTTGTTATTATTATTTAGTTTTTTTTTAGTTTTCGGAGTTAATATTTTTTTTTGTTCACTATTTCCAATTTTTTTTATGCATTTCTTTAAGTAAATTTTTTTTTTCCTATTGTTTTTTTTACACCCAAAGAAAAATTCCTCTCATAAATGAACTTTGGCAATATTTTTGTTAGTATATTTATTTTCATTAATATGAAAAGTAAATTTAATATGTTAAGGGTATAAAAACTAATTACTTTTGAGAATAAAATCAACATGAATTTCTAAATTTAACGCTATGGTCTGAAATTATTTAAGATGATTTTGTAGTTCAATTTTAATGGGTCTTCATCAACACCTGAAGACAAAGGTTGGGTTAGGGTACAGTGCAGGCTATAAAAATGAGTCCTGTGATTACTAAAGTTTATTAAATTTCCTTCAACATCGTCTGATAGTACAATTTGCTGTTATTGTCTGGCTTTAAAAATAGTGTGTACAATTTTCTCGTTATGACTGCCTAAACGGGTATTTGTTGCCTTTCTAGATTTGATAATGAACCCACGGTGAATCTGAATCTGCCGGTAGAATATCTAGGTACACACATAGTAAGGTTAACTAAAATTCATCAACCAGGGTAAAAATTCAATTATAGGGCAGATAACATAACAGTTTTAATCCTAATAACCTTTTACC
>JAEKOY010000072.1:0-50494 GCA_021234595.1 Delia radicum | reverse complement strand
AAAGAGCATCATATTATGGTAGTTTAAGAGCATAATGTTATGATTACAATATCTAACAATGATAATATGATCGTAGAAATCATATTATGATTTAAAATTACGACAAAATCGTCTTCCGTAATCATAATATGATCTGTCTGAATCATATGTATGATAATTATGATCATAATATGATAACTAAGTGTCCGCAATCATGTTCTATCATATTTTTTCTCTGCGTGTAGACCATAAAAAATATAAAAAAACACGATCTTACATTTTTGAGATCGGTAAAAAGTTTTCGCACAAAACGCAATGAAATTTTGGATTATTTTTTTGTTTTTGAATTTTTTATAAGAAATTATATAGAAATTTTTTTTTTTTTATATATCATACACAAAACATATTTTCCCGCAATTACAAATATTTGCATAGTTTTGCAAATATTAATATATTACACTTAGTAGTATTTCAATAAAACTACAAAAACATCGAAAACGGAATAAAATTTGGAATATTTTAGGCACAATATATGTATTAATTTCTCACAGAGAAATACATTTCCGTATTTTTTCATTAGCAGAAAGCAGTGTGCAGTATGAGTCCAACAAGACACATAGATGACACTTCAAACTTCTGAAATCATAATTATGAAAGCGCTTTTGTTTGCTTATGAAACGTCTTTCTGAGAGTTTTTTTATGACTCATAAATAATATATAAAATCCACCCCTTCTGATTGCAACCAAACTTGGTAGAGAAGATGTACATCAAATAAGTATAGCTTCGTCCAAATATAGGACAGCTAACGCAAGCGGATCTTGCAATATCGCGTTTCAAAATATGAAAAATATTCAAAAACTTTAAAAAAGTTTTGGTACATAATATTCCATTTATTTTTAACGGCTTAAGTTGCCAGAGCCAATGCAGCCTCATTTTAAATCTACTTAAATTGTGGTTTTACTAGTACACACATATTATGCACTTATCCCCGGCAAAATGTATTGTTTTCAAAAACCGCAGTTCAAAAAGCGGTATTTCAAAACACTGTTTTTTTTTAAATTTTCTCAAAAATATATGTTAACTAAAATTAGTACCCTATGCCGTATCCAAATCCCTACGTGGAGATGTTACGTTATCCTGACTTATGAATAAAAACGTGAATAAATTTAACTAAAAGCCGATAACTCAGAAACATGCAGGATTTGGTGACTTGTATAATTTATAATTAACATATATTTTTTTAAAAAATGCAGAAATTCAGTTTTTTTAATTACAGTGGTTTGAACCAAGGATTTTTTAAAAAAATCACAATTTAAGTACCTTTCAAATGAGGTATCAATGACTTTTATAGCTGAAACCGCAATTATGTTTAACTACTTCTGCAAAACTGTTTTTTTATGTAAAACTTTTTTTTTTTTTATTTCTACTATATTTAGAAAACTTTTTATAGATTTATGTCCATAACTCTGAATCGCGTTAGAGCTCCACATATTAATTTGGCAACAGCATTATGGAATTAATTATAATTAACATTTATTTTTTGAAAAATTTAAAAAAAAAACAGTTTTTTGAAATACCGCGCTTTAAACCGCGGATTTTGAAAAAAATGTATTTTATCTTCAAAAACTATTTTTTCACTTATTTTATTTAAAGCATGTGGCAACAGTGGCTTTAATATAAGGTATCAGTGAATCGCGTTGCTTTAACCGTTAACGAGATATGGACGATTAAGTACAATTACTTTTGTTAAAGTTTCTATTTTTCATATATTAAAACGCGATATTTCCACAGCCGTTAGAGGTAACAACCCAAAACTTGTACGATGACATATTTATATGACACTTGAATTTCATACCTAGTTTGGTTGAAATTAATGGCGGTAGAGGTAGAAAATTTGATATTTTTGATGTTTTATATGGAATGAGTCATTAGTCTTGTATATATTTTTAACTAATTTTGAAAAAGATTCCATCAGAAAAGGTCAAAAATTAACTCCTTTAAATAATTATTTAACCCTTGTGTGACATCCTTCTCTACAACCCTTCCACTGACATCCTTGGTACAGCTGTACCACTATATAACTTATATTGAAAAAATGGTCTATTTCATTGAAAACAAAAGAAATTTTAAGTTTATATATGCTTTGCATCGTTGCCGTTAGAATTGTGGAAACCAAATAATGATGAGTGTACTTCACGGCGTCTGTTTCATCGAAACTCTTCTGGAACGCAAGTCTTATTTTTTCTTAAAGTTCCCACATAGGCTAAGCTGTTGGACATAAGATTTTTGTACAGCGGAAGTGATGTAAAAAAATTATCTCCTACAACTGTTCGACCCATGTTGTAATACCTCTGAACTAAACGTTTCACAACATTCTCTCCAACATTTGTTTGTTGCTGAGCTCCTGGTGGTTTGCCGGTATAACGTTCTCCTTGCAATCGAAATTTAGTTATCGCATCGCAGACCCAAAATAAATTTATCCCGTACTTTGCTGGTTTACTCGGAATGTACTGCGTGAAACGTGTTCGACCTCTGTATGGATGCACTTTCTCATCAACAGTCACAACATCGTTGGCTTTATAAAGCCGATTCAAATTAGAATTGAGCATATTGAACATATCACTTATCGCAGCAGCTTTATCCGTTTCTTCTCTTCGAGTACGTGTAGCACTGCTGTCAAATCGAATACAACGATTTATAGTGTGAAATCTCTGACGCGTCATAGTAGCTCCAAATATCGGAAACCAATCTGTTTTCCATAGCTCAACGGTGTGCTGATAGTTGGATTTAAATAAATAAATTTTCCATACAAATATGTTTGTGGTACAATTGTACCAAGGATGACAATGAAGGCATAGATTTACGTTTGCCACTCCCACCGATTAACGAAACATGAACAGACTAAACAATGTGATCATTACATTCTTAAATGTACAGTGGCGGACAAAAGTATTCACACAGCAGCAAACTTTATTTTTAATCTTTTATATTTTTAAAATGAAACCCGCTAGCCGGATATGGTATTCAACAAAATTGTTTATTAACTTATAAATTATTAAAATACAACACAAAACTTATTCTTAGTATGTTATATTATAAGAAAAAACTAAATATGTAATTCAAAGTATTATTTTAGGCGGACAAAAGTATTCATACAGCTTCAAATGTTTGTACAAAAAATAAAATTTCACATGATTTAATACTTTGTGGAGTAGCCTTTCTTTGCTATGACTTCTTTTAAACTTCTTGGCATATAATGGACCAATTTCTTTGTGATATAAGCTCCAATATTTTCCCAATTTTTTTAAAATACAACATGCTTAGTGTTAGTTTTTTGTTGTATTTAAATTATTAAGAAGTTAATAAACAATTTTGTTGAATACCTTATACGGCTAATAGCTTTCATTTTAAAAATATAAAAGATTTAAAATAAAGTTTGCTGCTGTGTGAATACTTTTGTCCGGCACTGTATATTTGAGGCATTCATTAAGTTTCAGCTCTTTAGATGCACAAATAATATCATAATTTTGTTTTCAAAGTTCAAATTGGTACAGCTGTACCAAGGATGTCACACAAGGGTTAACATCTCTGGATAACAATTATTTAATTTTAATTATTTTACAATAAGTTTTTTCAAACATTTCTTTATATTTATCCAGTGAACAATGTAGTCGTTTGAAAATGCTGGTCGAAAAGGAACATTGCGTCAATAGAGTTTAATTGTTTAATCTATAATTTGATTTCTGCTTTTGCTCTTATATGTACAATAATAAATAAGAATTGTTAAGACCTTAGTTTTATATACAATTTCATATTTTGTCCTTCTATTCTTGAGCAATGGAATTGTTGTATAGGCAAGCCAGTAGCAACAGTTAGTGCGTCAACTAACCACAGCACTAAGAGAACAAAAAAAAAAAAAAAAATGATTTTTAATTAAAGACTAGTTAATACTAAAGCTTTTATAAAAGGCTATTAATTTGAACCACAAGCCCAAGTATTAAAGTAAATAAGAACTCTTTGCAAAGAACAGACATTGATGTTTAGTCGAACAACCATTAAAACTGGCCAGAAGAAAAAAAATATATAAAAATATTTATTCTCGTGGTTGTGGTTGTGGTTAAGTGTTAAAGTTTTTTTTGTATTTTTTTTTTTTTTTATTCTTTAAGGATTATTAAAAATTTATAGTAGATAAAAGCATGTATTAAGGGTTAAAGAAACCAAGTGTTCAAGATTTTTTTTTACATTAACTAGTTCTTCTTAGCTTTTTAAGAATTAGTGCTCAAACAAAGAAATTTTTTGGATATTACTTTTAGGGTTCCGACACGCGTCTTAAGGTGTCAAAAATGGTATGTTTTTTTCAAAAAAAGGAGCATTTTTTATTATATCTGAAAAAATGACTTAAATGACCCATACAAAAATGCAAGAGAGACCCTGTATTTACATTTTTTCCAATGTTCTCAAAAAAAATAATTTTTCATAAACTTTTATTGCGGAGAGTCGAACACAGAATTAAGCTCAGAGCAACCGTCATACTGTTTTTTTTTTGCAGTGTAGGCCAAAAAAAAAAAATAAAATGTAACTTATTTGTTTGGTCTTATAATATACAGTGTAGGCAAAAACAAAAATTAAAATTTTAACACACAGTGTTCCTTTTTCGACCAAGTACTTTTTAAACGGTTATATTTTCTTAATCGAAAAATATAATAAAGTAGTTTAAAAATTCTAAAAGGATTCAACACCTTACTACAATCGCGAATAAAACAAATTATTTAAAAAAAATTAATTTTTTACCTTTTTTGGTGGAATTTTTTTCGAAAATTATTTTAAAATATAAAAAATATAAATTATTTTAAAATATAAAAAAGCCATATCTTTTAGAATTTTTGTTGTTATGTTGATGAAAAAATAGAAAAATTTACTTATCTGCTAAAAATTAGTTCATCGGTTGTAAATAATTTTTGAAAATCTGATTTTTTCAAATGCACAAATTCTAAAATATTAAAAATGTATAAAATTTTCACTAAAAATATAAATAATGCATGGTTTTTATCAAGGATGTCATATCATATCAAAAAAGGACCAAAAGCCGCGGTCGTTCTAAAGAAAAATTTTCAAAATCGGTTAAAATAAAAAATTTGATTTTCATATAATTTTCAATATGTAAAATATCTTCAACCATCTAAGATTTATATGCTTTCAAAGTTTCAAATTTGGTTGTTAATATGTCCACTGGAGGGTGCTTTAATGCAAAACAAATTACAAAAATTCAAATTAATGAAGTTAGGTTCTCCGATTAAAAAATAACTGATATGAAATTTTGTTTTATTTAATTTAATACGACCATAAACAAAATTATATAAAATTTCATACGAAATTAAATTAAATTGTTATAAATTACATCTAATTGTATCATATTAGATTAATTAGACAATAGTATTTGATACAGTTTTGTCCGAATTTTGTATTTATCCAATTTTTTCAAATTATACGTTATACTATAAAATTATATCTAAATTAATGTAATATGATATAATATGATATAATATAATATGATATAATATGATATAATATGATATAATATGATATAATATGATATAATATGATATAATATGATATAATATGATATAATATGATATAATATGATATAATATGATATGATATAATATGATATAATATAATATGATATAAAACTGTGGCCATTCATATTATTGGTGGCCATAACCATATTTGTATGATTAAATCAAGTTATGATTTGCCCCCCTGTGTAATCATTGAGCAAATATTAAAGCAAAATCATTAAAAAGCAAACAAAAAAAACCAAATAAGAAAATTTTTTTAAGTATAACAATATGTCAATATTTTATTTAGGTTTATTTAACTGAAATGCGTAAAGGGAATAATTTAGTTATTTTAAGATTATTTTTGTGCACCCTACAACATGCAAGATCCACAATCATGTAGTTTATAAGTTAAAAAAAAAAAATATTTTTGTGAAATACCTAAAAATAAATCTTAGCCCAAAAATTAACATGTGATTTTTTCATATTTTCTGCCTTACAAACTGAGACTTTAACTGACACATTTGTTATTGTTTCCCATAAAAATTTTCAATCTAACTGTTTGTTAAATTTTTGTCTTTTGTTTTATTGAGCTAAAGATCCTTTATTTTATAATTATAATTATTTATTTCCAATATTTCGTCTTTTTTTGTAATTATTATTTTTAAGTTTTTTAATTATAAAAAAAATTTTCCCTGAAGAAGTTTTCCAAAGCGAAGACGAATATTGGAAATAAATAATTATAATTATAAATAAAGGATCTTTAGCTCAATAAAACAAAAGACAAAAATTTATTTAAAAAGATCGAAGAAAAATAAGAAAATTTGTTTGTTAAATTCTAAAGTAATAAATTACACACTTAATGAGAATTAAAAAAAAACAGTATCATAAAATATAAAAAAATAAGTATACCCAGATAACTTTTCATTGCTGCTTGTACATGTATATGAAATGTCGTATTTCTTCAACTTTGTGTTTACCTTCATATGTATGTAAATTAATGTTTTCCTTGACAAAACTTATTCAGCTGTAAAATGTCAACAAATAATGTTTTTTATTAAAAAAAAAAAAAAAAAAAAAAAACTGTTCCAAATTAGTTGCTTCTAACAAGGACACTATACAGTGTGGTGCATCCGCAGGTATGTTGTTGAATGAAACTTGTATATGTTGTTGAGGACCAACAAATATTAGATACGTATATTTTGAAATTGTGCAATCGCTCGTTTAGGGGTTAAAAAGGAGTGTAAAAAATTAAAAAAACGAAGAATGTTGATGAAGGCCGTTGCGGGCTAGAAAGTTAACTCCATTCATGCAGGTGTCAAATAACTTTTTCTAATTGTTTTTTCTGTTAATTAAAGTAAATTATCACAAATAAAATTATAATTTTTCTGTTAATATGGAAAAATATTCATGATCTTTAACCGAACTAACCAACAACTCACATACAATTTATATAGATCAACAATAAAAATTCACTATTAACCACACACAAGGTACAGTGCAAAATTCGCTTAATATATATGCTCGACATATGTTGAAAAACGAATAAAATCTTCAATGTTTGATATTCCTTCACTTACAATGTAAAGGATAGAATATGATGACATTTGAAAATAACTGCCAGTCAAATTTCAACTTAATTAGTTGAACTGGCAACTGTGGTAATAATTAACAACTAAACATAGCTTTATAGAAAATAAGTTCGCAGTAAATTTCGTCATACTCAAACTAAGTTACGGCCTATTTTTAACCTAACTAGTTGAGTTAAATAGATGATGTTTACAATTTAACACTTTAAGGCACGAAGAATGTTGATGAAGGCCGTTGCGGGCTAGAAAGTTAACTCCATTCATGCAGGTGTCAAATAACTTTTTTCTAATTGTTTTTTCTGTTAATTAAAGTAAATTATCACAAATAAAATTATAATTTTTCTGTTAATATGGAAAAATATTCATGATCTTTAACCGAACTAACCAACAACTCACATACAATTTATATAGATCAACAATAAAAATTCACTATTAACCACACACAAGGTACAGTGCAAAAATTCGCTTAATATATATGCTCGACATATGTTGAAAAACGAATAAAATCTTCAATGTTTGATATTCCTTCACTTACAATGTAAAGGATAGAATATGATGACATTTGAAAATAACTGCCAGTCAAATTTCAACTTAATTAGTTGAACTGGCAACTGTGGTAATAATTAACAACTAAACATAGCTTTATAGAAAATAAGTTCGCAGTAAATTTCGTCATACTCAAACTAAGTTACGGCCTATTTTTAACCTAACTAGTTGAGTTAAATAGATGATGTTTACAATTTAACACTTTAAGGCACGAAGAATGTTGATGAAGGCCGTTGCGGGCTAGAAAGTTAACTCCATTCATGCAGGTGTCAAATAACTTTTTTCTAATTGTTTTTTCTGTTAATTAAAGTAAATTATCACAAATAAAATTATAATTTTTCTGTTAATATGGAAAAATATTCATGATCTTTAACCGAACTAACCAACAACTCACATACAATTTATATAGATCAACAATAAAAATTCACTATTAACCACACACAAGGTACAGTGCAAAAATTCGCTTAATATATATGCTCGACATATGTTGAAAAACGAATAAAATCTTCAATGTTTGATATTCCTTCACTTACAATGTAAAGGATAGAATATGATGACATTTGAAAATAACTGCCAGTCAAATTTCAACTTAATTAGTTGAACTGGCAACTGTGGTAATAATTAACAACTAAACATAGCTTTATAGAAAATAAGTTCGCAGTAAATTTCGTCATACTCAAACTAAGTTACGGCCTATTTTTAACCTAACTAGTTGAGTTAAATAGATGATGTTTACAATTTAACACTTTAAGGCACGAAGAATGTTGATGAAGGCCGTTGCGGGCTAGAAAGTTAACTCCATTCATGCAGGTGTCAAATAACTTTTTTCTAATTGTTTTTTCTGTTAATTAAAGTAAATTATCACAAATAAAATTATAATTTTTCTGTTAATATGGAAAAATATTCATGATCTTTAACCGAACTAACCAACAACTCACATACAATTTATATAGATCAACAATAAAAATTCACTATTAACCACACACAAGGTACAGTGCAAAAATTCGCTTAATATATATGCTCGACATATGTTGAAAAAACGAATAAAATCTTCAATGTTTGATATTCCTTCACTTACAATGTAAAGGATAGAATATGATGACATTTGAAAATAACTGCCAGTCAAATTTCAACTTAATTAGTTGAACTGGCAACTGTGGTAATAATTAACAACTAAACATAGCTTTATAGAAAATAAGTTCGCAGTAAATTTCGTCATACTCAAAACTAAGTTACGGCCTATTTTTAACCTAACTAGTTGAGTTAAATAGATGATGTTTACAATTTAACACTTTAAGGCACGAAGAATGTTGATGAAGGCCGTTGCGGGCTAGAAAGTTAACTCCATTCATGCAGGTGTCAAATAACTTTTTTCTAATTGTTTTTTCTGTTAATTAAAGTAAATTATCACAAATAAAATTATAATTTTTCTGTTAATATGGAAAAATATTCATGATCTTTAACCGAACTAACCAACAACTCACATACAATTTATATAGATCAACAATAAAAATTCACTATTAACCACACACAAGGTACAGTGCAAAAATTCGCTTAATATATATGCTCGACATATGTTGAAAAACGAATAAAATCTTCAATGTTTGATATTCCTTCACTTACAATGTAAAGGATAGAATATGATGACATTTGAAAATAACTGCCAGTCAAATTTCAACTTAATTAGTTGAACTGGCAACTGTGGTAATAATTAACAACTAAAACATAGCTTTATAGAAAATAAGTTCGCAGTAAATTTCGTCATACTCAAACTAAGTTACGGCCTATTTTAACCTAACTAGTTGAGTTAAATAGATGATGTTTACAATTTAACACTTTAAGGCACGAAGAATGTTGATGAAGGCCGTTGCGGGCTAGAAAGTTAACTCCATTCATGCAGGTGTCAAATAACTTTTTTCTAATTGTTTTTTTCTGTTAATTAAAGTAAATTATCACAAATAAAATTATAATTTTTCTGTTAATATGGAAAAATATTCATGATCTTTAACCGAACTAACCAACAACTCACATACAATTTATATAGATCAACAATAAAAATTCACTATTAACCACACACAAGGTACAGTGCAAAAATTCGCTTAATATATATGCTCGACATATGTTGAAAAAACGAATAAAATCTTCAATGTTTGATATTCCTTCACTTACAATGTAAAGGATAGAATATGATGACATTTGAAAATAACTGCCAGTCAAATTTCAACTTAATTAGTTGAACTGGCAACTGTGGTAATAATTAACAACTAAACATAGCTTTATAGAAAATAAGTTCGCAGTAAATTTCGTCATACTCAAACTAAGTTACGGCCTATTTTTAACCTAACTAGTTGAGTTAAATAGATGATGTTTACAATTTAACACTTTAAGGCACGAAGAATGTTGATGAAGGCCGTTGCGGGCTAGAAAGTTAACTCCATTCATGCAGGTGTCAAATAACTTTTTTCTAATTGTTTTTTTCTGTTAATTAAAGTAAATTATCACAAATAAAATTATAATTTTTCTGTTAATATGGAAAATATTCATGATCTTTAACCGAACTAACCAACAACTCACAATTAGAAAAACCTTTAAATAGCGGTTTTTTAATCTACAGATTTGTGAATCAGATATGTACCTCAAAAAGACTACAGGGGTTGTCTCTACATTTTAACCAGAAAGGAGTCAGGTTGATTGCATTTTAAAATGTTATATGTAGAAAACTGTCAGGTTTTTTTTTTTTTTTTTTTTTTTAAAGAGAAGCAACACTCAGGAAATTCTTCCTAATAATTAATGTGTTGCTTTCTTTGGAAAGGGGATAGTGGAGAGATGAAAGGTGGCAATGGCAACACTGTAATTGCGCGAGATGATAAGCCTTAGAACAGTTGTTTGCTCGCCACCTAATGTAGAGTTGGCGAATTTATTGAAGCTTTTGTTTCATAGCCCTGATTAATTATTTTTCTTCGGTGGGGTTAAGTGATATGGGAACACCGAAGTAATTGTGTGGAAAAATGGTACCATAGATCGAAAAATAAAGTCCGCCATTGACATCAGCGTACCAGAGATACAATTGGTGGTCATAACTTAAAATGTAATGATTTTGTCCTCATTTGTAATTTTCGCTGTCCAAAAAAAAAAACAAAAAAACTTGTCATCATCACACAAGATAAACAGGAAATTTCCTAAAACTAATGAAAAGCTTCTTATTTTTTTTATAAAACTAATTAAACTTCTTCAATGAGTGAATGAAACTTTTAATAAATTAATTACTTTTTTTTATAAAACTTGCCATAATTTTAATGAAAAGTTTCTATGGACGAGTTCTAGTGCAACTTCATTGCTTTAATGCAAAAATTCATTATTGTCATGCTGCTAATTCTGTCAGTGTGATTTATTTTGCTTTTTATTTTAATATTAAAGTTTGTTGGCAAAAGAACAACAACATGTGTACCAGACGTGAATATTATTGTTATTAAGTCTCAATACGAAAAGAAAAACGAAACAAAAACAAAAACAAAACATTCAAACATAGTTGATAACTATTTGGTATGTACCTATTGAAGTATTTGTGTTGTGGGTGGTTGGGGTGGTATTAAGTCGGGAACTTTTTACTAACTAGAGTCAACCATGTAAGTGTGTGTTTGTAGACAAGAAACAAAGAAACATTAATGTTGTTGTAGTCAAATACTCATTAGCAATGTTAAAATGAAGAAATACACAAATTTTTTTGTTGTTTAACACGTTAGAGAAGAGGCAGAGCAAATTAAGTTAAACAAACATTACATAAGTAACACCTTTGAACATTTAAATAATTTGAACTAATTCTTTGGCCTGTATATAATTAGTTCTTTGAAAGAAGACCAAAAACATTTAAATTTTTTACCTCGTATCTTCTGATTTTCTTTATATTAATTACATATAATCACAATGGAGCATATAACACATCTCCTTATTAACTTTTTAAATTTTTCAAAACAAGTGATTTTTTCACGGTTTTAATTTTTAAAAAAATTTTGAAATCCCAAATGTATACAATTTTGAAGAGCCGTATTCTCAAAAGTTGTTATCAGATTTCGCTGATTCAAAAAGCGTTCGCTTTTTAACAATTGTACTCCATCATAATTATGCAATAATAAATGAATTTTGTATGAAAATGCAAATTTTATATGCACTAGTGTCAAAGAGGACAATCAATTTTTTTTTAAACCTTATCTTTTATTTTCATGCACAAAAATTTAATTTATTTAAAATAATTTGTCTAAAAAAATTATTTTTTTGTTGTTATTTTTGGCGCAGATTCAAAAATTGCACTTGCATCAAAAGTTAATTTTTTTTTTCAGAGAGATTAACTTAAAGAAATCACTATTTTATAAGGAATAACATTAACACCCAAATGTCGTACACCAAACTTGGCAGTTAAAAACAATGCAGCAAAAGCTAGTATTAATTCCACCTGGAAGAATTTCATTAGGCGTAGAGAAGTATCACTAGCAGCTAAATGGAAAAATGTTTTTAGCATTTTGCAGAGCCATACAAACCTATGGAGCTCAAGTATGGGGAAACTCGCAATTTGAGGAAATTGATAAATTCCAAGATTTTTCACAAAGCGATTATTAAAACTTCCAGAAAACACACCTAACTAAGTTTTAGCTATAGAAACTGGCTACGAAGAATTCATTTTATATATATTCCTTGCATCTAAAGTATATATCAAAAACTGTATTTGATTTAGAGGCTACTCAATAGGCTACCTCATAGACCTACGAAGCAAATTATGGAGCAAAATATATTTTGGTATGCTGACTTCAAAGATAAATTACGACTGTATAACATTATAGTGATGGACTAGAACAAAATAAGATCAAATGAAAAGATGCTTATTTCAAAACTTATAAATGAGATGAAAAAACCTAAATATAATGATCCATTTAACAAATGTGCACAGTAGTCGTCAGCGAATTTATAAGAATCTAGATCACTCTAAAGGATTGACTTATTGCAACCAAAATTTACATCAGGAGCAGATTACCTACATAATGAAAGCGAGAGGCGATCTCCTGTGGTTAAATGGCAACCACTTCAGAATAGGCCAAGCAATATTGTGTTCTTTGGTGCAATCTCAGAGAACCAGAAAACAACAATTCATTTTCTTGGCAGATGTCCCGTGCTAAATGCAATAAGATTTAGTTTTTTCAATGTACCACACGTTACTGACGATCAGGTTATTGACGTTCTTGAAACGGAGGTGAAGATACTTATTGGCTAGGTCTCTATAGTTTTTTAAAGAAGCAATTAAAATATAGAACTATGGTTATAGCTGAATTTAATTTTAAATGAATGTTTTAATTTATAAAAGTTAATTAAAAAGTATAAATCTATATGAAATTATTATTATGTTTAAGACGGCCATTTTCCGGCTGGCGGTTAATTACAACCAAGCCGTACATTTCTTTATTATTTTTATTGTTCATAAAATTATCTTTAAATTTAAGAAAAATTTTGTAAACTTTTGAAAAGAAATAAGGAAAAATCTAAATCTAAAAATCTAATCTATTTTGTTTTTTAAAGAATGTATTGGTAAGTCTTAAATTGTTTAAACCCTGTTCAAAATGAGTCATTCCAGAAGGCATATTGACGAAAAATATGACTTTTTCAACTTCACCCCTTCCGATCTGCATGAAACTTGATATACGTAATCTCTTAACCCCCTAACGGGTAAGGCTGCCTCAGGGCAGTCTTCATAAAATTTACCACAATTGCGTCAAATGAGCGTTTATACTTAGAAATTAAAATATTTCGACAGAAAACTAGATTTGCTAAATATTTTGCGAGAAAATGTTTCGTGCGTTGTCCACTGTTTCAAAATTTCAAAAAACTAATTATTTAAAAAAAAAATAGTTTTCAAAAATCTCAAAAACCAATTTATAATAAATATAATTAAGATTGAAGCTTTATCTTTAATAATAAGTCCTTACCTTAGTCCCAGGACTCACAGGATTTTATCAGGATTCCTCTAAAGGACATCGTTTAACTAATAGACGGATTCTTATGAAATTTTGCAGAAAGAAGACATTAAGTATTGATAGCAAAGCGTTGAAGTTTGAACAATATAAATTGTTCACCTAAATTCGATTGTTCCAAAAAGCGAAAATCGCGATAAAAAATATAATTAAAATTGAAGCTTTATCTTTAATAATAAGTTCTTATCAGCACTCACAGGATTTTATCAGGATTCCTCTAAAGGACATCGTTTTAACTGATAACTAATAGACGGATTTTTATGAAATTTTGCAGAAAGAAGACATTAAGTATTGATAGCAAAACGTTGAAGTTTGAACAATATAAATTGTTCACCTAAATTCGATTGTTCCAAAAAGCGAAAATCGCGATAAAAATATAATTAAGATTGAAGCTTTATCTTTAATAATAAGTTCTTACTTTAGTCCCAGCACTCACAGGATTTTATCAGGATTCCTCTAAAGGACATCGTTTTAACTGATAAACTAATAGACGGATTTTTATGAAATTTTGCAGAAAGAAGACATTAAGTATTGCTAGCAAAGCGTTGAAGTTTGAACAATATTAAATTGTTCGCCTAATATTGCTTGTTCCAAAAAGCGAAATCGCGATATCTTCCTAAATAGGAGCAGAAAAAAATAGCTTTTCGAGCGTGGATGTATTTTGGTAAGAAAATATTTTTGTAAAAACTTATCTTTTATATGCTTTAGTTCCAAAATGCAACCCTTAAATATTTTGGATGATATCGCCTAAATTAGGCAATGATAAACAATTTTGTTGAAGAGCTTATTATTTGTTTTTTTGAATGGAGCACATGGTATGAATTTCGTTGTAAAACGAATAGTTTTTATAAAAACATATTAAAACTCTATTCTTCTGAATTTGTTTTATATGTTTTTGAGGACATATAGATCAACCAGCAAACAAAAATTTAATAACAGAAGAGATGCCTATTTGTTTTATATCCTTTTACGAAGGCGTGTAGATCAAGGCTTCTTACATCTCAAAGAATGAGAAACAAGCTTTAAAATGACATATTAATTTTAAAAATTGGACTACGCGTTCAATATTTACGACCATTTGAACTGTATGTATTTTCAGGGATGGCAGGCAATATATAACGTTGCCGTTTCGAAACCCTTTAAAACTGACTATAGTTTATCCTTAAAATACCGTTACCGAAATAATTGAAATACATTTATCCGCTAAATACACTCAGGGAGCTTCTGCTTTAAAAATATGTAGTTCTTTGGGTTGTTTCTTTATTTTGAATGTAATGTCAGTCATTTGTAGAACAAATAAAACTTTTTACTAACCTTGTA
This sequence comes from Delia radicum, assembly GCA_021234595.1. NCBI lineage: Eukaryota > Metazoa > Arthropoda > Insecta > Diptera > Anthomyiidae > Delia > Delia radicum. The sequence continues at coordinate 35,484 of JAEKOY010000072.1, read as the reverse complement.
GTTCATTTAAAAAAACAAACCACATCGAATGACTGTTTTATGATTTTACATTAATTTTGTACATTCGTTTTTTGTTATTTAAAAAAAAATAAACAAATAAATGTTTGTTTACTTTTTACTAACATGTGGTTCATTTTTCCTACAATTGGTAGTCATTTTTTGAACATAAAAAAACAAATGACAATGTTAGTTGAATTTACTGAAATGTAAGTCGTCCTTTCTTTAAGTGAAATTTTAATTTGTTTTTAACTACATTTGTAGTGGTCTTAACCTACATAGTAGTCTAAGTGTACAATTTATAACCAAAATATCAATATCCTTGAAATACCGTTACCGAAATAACTAAATTACCCTTATCGCTAAAATACAGTTACCGAAATAATTGAAATATCGATATCCTTAAAATAATCTGACAAGATCTGAAAAAAATTGCTGTATATAGGCATAAACTAATCAGTCATTGGAACTCGGGCATAATGGGGCTAAAAATATGAGTGTGTATTTACATTACCTGAATAACTGACATAACGTTACTCTTAAAAATACCTTTACCGAAATAACTACAAACCGAAATAAACTAAAATACCGTTTAGTGTTAAAATAAACGTTACCGAAATAAGTAAAATACCGCTAACTGAAGTATCAATACCCCTAAACACCGTTTGAGATTATAGGGATGCCAGGGTAATGATAAAAACAGGCCTGGTTTTTACTAAATATTGAATCACAAGAATCTATCAGCTAATCTGGTTAAGTCGGCTAGCAAATTTAAGCCGAAATCAGCTACTTTGTTCGCCGGCGGCTTGAGCTCTAAAATAAAAGTCGGCAACGGCGCCAAGCCGGCTTTACGCCGGTCGACTTCTACCTCTGTTTATATACTTTTTCCTAAAAAATAAAATCGCCATATATTCTTAAATAGAAGCACAAAAAAAAATGGATTGTGGTTATATCTTGTTAAGAGCAATAATTTTTGTAAAAAATCTTTATTTTTAAATGTGTAAGTTCTCGAAATACATTGGGCTCATATCGCCTAAAGACGAGCACATGTTATGAATTTCATCGGAAAAACACAATTTCTCCGTTAGAGCTTTAAACTGACAAAGTTAATTAATCTTTTAGCTGGCAAGATAAACGATTAACTCTCAAAAAATGCATAGGAAGAATTTCATATCAAAACCGATATGCATTGAACCCGTCCCTCTCAGATTTTGATAAAATTTTGCATACAGTTACATTTTACCTATACAAACGCAAACTCATCGAAGTTTTTGAAAAATGACGATAATATATACTTTCAAGCTGTGATTACTACGGAATGGCTGAACCGATTTCAAAGAAATTTTTTCACAAAGAAATTTTTTCACAAAAAAAAATTTTCACAAACTTATAAGACCTCCATAGAAGTTGCTTATGCAGACGCTGACGACTATAACAAAACATAAGAAGAGCTATTTTCAAGGTATAAAAATGCTGCAACTAAATCTAAAAAAATAAAAATAAAAAAAAAAAATTACCAAGAGTAAGTCCATTTTTTGGAGGTGTCTGAAAAATTTGATAATACGATTCTTGTCCTAATCTATTAGTATACAAACAAATTTGTATAACTTTCAAACTTTATTATTTTTTGTCACACAATGATATCAAAATATAAGGAAGTTAACAAGAGATGGATTTACTTAAAAAAATTTAGATAAAAAAAAGAAAAAAATCGCCATTTTAGTTTTTAGATATGTTATATATATTAAATACCCCTTTCTAAAAAAAATCCTTTTTGAAAAAAAAACACTTGGCTTTTGAAGTGTTTTCCCGGTTTAAAGTTATATTTTTGCCAAAAAAAAATGTTCAGTGTAATGGAAAATTTTAGAGTGTATGTTTACCTTTCTAATGGTACCAAGATCTTTGAAATCGGTTCAGCCATTCCGTAGTAATCGTTGCTTAATAGTACCTATTACCGTCATTTTTCAAATATACCTTACATACCTTGCCACGTCCACAATTTTCGCAAATGCAATTTTAAAAAAATGATTTGTGTAGGATGTATGCAAAATTTCATCAAAATCTGAGAGGTTCGGGTTCAAAATGTGCCTTTTTATAGGTTTTGATATGAAATTCATCATATGCAAACGAGGGAGATTAAAAAGTCGTATTAACTTTAATCAAGTAGATTAATTTCGCTGTCTAAACTACCTATTAGCAATTATACTGGTAGAAAACACCTTTTGTCTTTTAATTCATGTTATATTACAATTCTAAACAAAATCTTGCCTAATTTTAGGCAATATTAATTCATTAGCATTTTCTTTCATCAAGTCAAACAATATTCTTTGGAATTGCTTTAATTAAATTAACAATAACTGTCTATTAGGGAATGTAATTATTGTTCTCTGGCAAATTAAATACTTAATGCAATTAAAACAATTAATTACGCTATTATTAAACTTTGTTACAAATTAATTGCATACACTTGAATTGCAAACAACAACAACTAACAGAAGCAAACGAATCACTGAATAACAATTATATTGGCACAAAACTACATTAAAAACACTAACCTAAAAGAAAAACCTTAAAAGCACATACAATTTACGGTGCCTTTGGATTTGCAGTTAAATGCATTTGCTGAACTTTTAGCGATAAAACGGAAAACTTAAACAAATAGTTAAAAAAAATATATATACACTCAGGAAACTTCTGCTGTAAATATTTGTAGTTGTTTGTGTTGTAATACAGTATTCTTTATTTTTAAGTGAAAGAGCGGTCATTTGTAGAAGAAATTTAGTTTTTGACTACATATCGCTCATTAACTGCAAGACTGACATAACTAAAAAACACGATTTTGCAGAAAACGAGTTTAAGTTTTCAATCCATGTCTGACTCGATCGACCATTTCTATATTTATTTGGTCACGTTGTTTATCAATAGTGAGGTTTTAAAGTATTTTTCTTTTAGTGAGAGTTTGCAAATTCTCTAGATTTCTACAGAGCCGTTAGTAGCACAGTTTCTCTATGAAGTATATACTCTTTGACCCACTTTAAAGAAAACTAATAATATACAAGGTGGCGCAAAAATAACCTTCCGATGTTTTTTGGCTGTAATTTAAAAAAAAAATAAAAAACTTTGATTCTTCTTGTGGATTATTTTTATTTGGTATTTTAATTTTTTTTACATCAAGTCGAGAATATGATGTCATGTAAATGGCCGCCGCCACAGTTGATTGTCATTTGAGCCCTTTGTATGGCATTTTCCTTCACTTTAGCCAAAACTTCCGGCGATAGGTCCTCACATTCTTGACGGATATTGTCTTTAAGAGCTGCAAGAGTCTGACTTCAAAAAGCCCCACAAAAAGAAGTCTGGAGCTGTCAAATCAGGCGATCTTGCTGGCCAGTGCAAATCGCCAAACGGGAGATTAGGCTTGGGATGGCTTGAGCGTATGTTACACGCGATTGGCGGTCAGCAGCTAACAGCTGATGCACCGTCTGGACTTTGTACGGAAACATCTTCAAATCTTGTACCAAAATTCGCTGTAAAGACCGTCGACTGATACTCATTTGCGTGGCACGTCGTCTGGTCGATGTCGACGGCGCTTCCATGACATCCTCAGCTACAGCAGCAATAGTCTCTGCAGAACGGCTACTCCGGGGTCTGCCCACGCCTGGCAGCATATCGTGTTGTGCCATCTCTTCGAGGCGAGCGGCTAAACGTCGCAGTGTTTCACCAGTAGGCGTTGGACGGCCAGGAAATCTGCGACGAAATTCACGTTGTGCCAAAGTCACCGACCGATTATTGGTCAAATAAATAGTCACCAATATTCCGCGTTCTGGAGCAGTGTAGCGTAACATTGTTTATTAACGTGTATTTCGCATGTGTTTACTACACAAATGTCAAAACAGAACTGACATTAGGGGCCAATCGCAAAATTTATAGCATTTTCTGATAGGAGGATTACTTTTGCGCCACCTTGTATAATCCTCTATCTCTAAAAGTATACATGAAATTAATATGAAATTTTTACACAATGACTAATAAATCTGCATCATTAACTCAAAAATCGACATATGATAGTCTTGAAATAAATGAGCGATTTATAGTTCATAAAAAAAAAAAACAAACCACATCAAATTACTGTACTATGATTTTATATTAATTTCATACAGTAGATTTTTATTTCAAAAAATAAAACAAATAAAATTTTGTTTATTTTTTACTGTATATGCAGTTGATTTTTACTACGATTGTGGTTAATTTTTTGAACATTAAAAAACAAATGACAATGTTTGTTGAATTTACTGAAATGCAAGTCGCTCTTCCTTTAAGAGAAATGTCACTTGTTTTTAACTACAATTGCAGTGGTCTTTACCTACATAGTGTTCACATACAAATGCACTAATTGAAAAAAATTAGTTAACATTTTTACTGAAACTACTAAATATTAGTTAAATATTACGTTGCAGACAAAAACTGCTAAATTAGCATTTTTGCTTCGCTATATTTTAGTCACATAAGAATAGCTTCAATAAATCTGCTAAGTCTGCAAATATTCAAATAAATAGCACACAACAATTCATAAAGCAAATTTTGAAATTTGTAAAGCTTTTTTTTAGATTTTTGTAATGCTAATAAAACCCTGTTCTTCAGAAATCAGCAACATATAGAATTTTTAGCAAAAATTTCTGTTGATTTGATGAAAATTAACTGTCATTTGTATTATACTAAATTTCAGGTAAATATAGCAAACATTTGGTGTATATTACATCTCTTGTTTGCTATTTTTAGTCTGCAAATATTTAGTAAAAGTTTTTTTTTTTCAATTATAGCAAATTGCTGTTTTAAATTTAATACAATTAAATAATAAAAAGTAAAGTTAACAGTTTTATTGTTGCTGTTCTTATTTTGTTAATATTTAGTAAAGAAAAACATAATCTACCAGTTTTGGCAGTTTTTTCTGCAATGTAATTTTTAACTAATTTTCAGTAGCTTTTTTTTAATGTTTTACAGATTTGTTTCTATGAGTGTAACAACAATAATCATTATAAAGAAAAACTGTTTTTTATATATTTTTTTATATTCTTTTTCTTGTTGCAAAAAAAACCTATAAAACATTTAATCGTTAGATAAATTTAAACCCCACATAATAGTTGAACCGCAATTAAACTAGGAAATCCCCTTTCAATATCAATGTTTATATGTTATAAAAATTGAGTATGTGTTTGAGTTTGTTTTCTTTGTTTGTTTGTGTTTTTTTTTTTTGCTTTTTATGTGAGGATTTGCTTCTATTTGTGTTTCTAATGCCATTGTCAGGTTATAAAGAACAAATAATAAAAGAGCTTTAAGCCTTGAACTCATTTTCCTATTTTTTTCTTTTGTATAATACAGTCAATGATGCTATTTATGTGTGTAATTTATTTATTTTTTTTATGTATATTGAAAAGCATTTTGAGTTTTATTGTAAAAATTACACCAAAGATTGCAATTACTTACATTACGATCTTAATCTCAACGATTCAAATAATTAAAAATTAATTTTTAGATTTTTTTATATTCATAAAGTAAAAATATTTAAACTATAAACATTTTTGAAATGCTTTTTAAGAACCCCAAAAGGGAATCGTTCTTTACACAAATCAAGTAAAAGTTTTGAACTGCTTTTGTTTGAAATTTGATATTCTTCTTCCTGAAACTATTGATTTGATAGTGAATGTGAAGTGGCCACATTTGAAAGCATTTTTTTTTAAAGGTCTACTTTAAAATCTGCCCTTGAAACATTTTTTTATATGGAGAAACTCATCTAGATCTGGGTAAGAAGATTCTCTTGGAGAAAAGGATAAGAAACGGTTGTTCCATCAAAACATGCCCTTAGAAATTGCAGTTTTCCAAAATGTGGAAAATCACAAGTTTCCATTAGAATTTGGTATTATATGTTTTAGTATTGGTATTATATGTTTATATGTCATATTAAAACATTAATATTTTTGTTAATTTGTGTGTATTACGTGTTTATGTATTAAATATTTAAAATAGAATTAAATTAGAAACAGTGTTTTATTTAATACGAAAGTAAAATCAAAAATTCAGTCGAATGTACAGAATATGATTTTTTTATATGGTAGACATAATATAAAATGTTGTTAGCTGTAACCGAATAATTTGATAGTAACTATCCAAATTAGGTTGTCTCATCGAATCTGTTCTCTATGTGTATATAGGGATGTCGCGCATAGTAATGTATATTTTGCTAGTGCAAAAATAAAATCATTTAGTATAATTTTTAAAAAAAATTTGAAATGGAGGAAAAAAACTACATTTTTAGTGAAAATAAAGTCGCAATATCTCAAAAGTCCGATTTCAAAACTAATTATTCGTGATTAGCATGTGAAAATTAATTAAAAATTATGTGCTGTGATTAAAAAAAAATTTTTAACATCGAAAAATTTGTACGCGGGGCTCCACAGGTTAATGCTATCAGATATTTTTTTAAAGGCACACCATCTAACTTTTAGACTACTTCTACAATAATCGCAACAATTATTGATAAATATCGATAGTTGAAAAGAATGCTGCTCTGATGAGCATCAGTGTATCATATTCTATGAACCATGCCCCAGTCAAAAGGTGAAGTACCATATGATACTTTTTAGATGTCTGCCCAGGAACGTGGGCCAAGCCACTCCAGCGAGGAACTTGAAATTTGGTATGTCGGTTCCTTATCACGATTAGACATCTGTATAAATGAGGTTTTTGGAAATTGGTAAGGAGAGAAGCAAAAACAGCAAAGTCTGCATGGCCAAATCACAAAAGTGAGAAACTTTAAATTTGATATGTATATAAGTTCCTTGCCACAGATATACATCTCTATAGACTGGATTTTTGAAAATTTCTTGGTTGAACTTAACTCACTAATACGAAATATACTGAAGTCTCCCCATGGCGTTTAGGTCATATTCGAAGGAATATATATTTAAAATTTTTAATTTTCTGGTTCAAGAGTGTGGGGAAGATGTCAAGGGGGTATCTTTCCCCATTTTGCTCCCTCCCTGATGAAATTTTCTACAATCCCGTCTTTGCAAATCAAATTTTAAGTTCCTCGCTTTATAGAGAGGCACGCCGCCAATCGGGAGACTTAACTAATTTTTACCATTACCGCAGAAATTTCCAAAAATCACGTCTATACAGATATCTACTCTGTATAAGGTTCAGATATACCAAATTGCAAGTTCCTCCCATTAGTAGTTTAGCGAAGCCTCCAAGTGGGAGATGTTTATCTTCTTTGCTCCTCCCCGAAGGAATTTCCAAAAATCTGCTCCACAGAGACGTCTACTCCTGATTATTAATTCACATACCGAACTTTAATTTCAAGCTTGAGCAGCTTTGACGGGCAGCCAATTGGAGACTTTATCCTCAGTATCCCTGAAATCCAGTCTATACAGACAGATGTTAACTTGCCTTGATTGGTTTTACCAGGACGTCAAGGGGAAGACTTTTCCCATTTTTGCCCTCCCCGAAGCTATATCCAAAAATCCATTCAGAAAAAATGTCTACTCTCGATTTGTAACCCACAAACCAAATTTCAAGTTCCTATTGTTCATGGCGGTTTGGCTAGGACGCCGTGGGGGAAATTTTTACTGTGTTTGCCCCTCCACGTTTGTAATTTCCAAAAATCGATCCAATACAGATAGATAACTTACAAATTTCAAGTTCCTCGCATTAGTGGTTTGGAAAGTCAGCCAATGGGTAGACTTTTCCCCTTACTGCCCATGTCCGTAGGAATTTACAAAAATCCGCTAGTTACAGATGTCTACTCCCTATTTTACCACGTTTCTGGGCAAAAGTCCAAAAAGTGCAATGCCAGGGAGTTTTGTCATATCTAAAAGAACACATATTGAAAATTTCTGCTTTCTGTTCTAAGGATTTTAGTCAGGCAGCCAAGGGGGATACTTTTTCCACTTATTGACCCTACCGATTTGAATTTCCAAAAATCCTGACTTAGACGACGTCTACGCCGGAGGATGGACCTCCACGCCAAATTTCAGATCCATAAGTCCAGCAGCATACACTGGGCGATGTTGAGTGTGTGAGTAAAGTTCTTCTTTTTACATATACAGTGGTGGTCATCAAATTAGCCCACCCAGCATGAAATTATCTTTGTCATATTATTATTTTTTTTTTAAATTTTTTAGTTTTTTTATTATTTTAATATATTGAATTTTGCGACCGAAATTAAAAATTTTCATAAATTACAAACAACATTGCTAGGTCTGTCAAAAAAACAGAGTAGTATTTGGAAGATGACAAAGCCAATTGTGATAATATTTTTTGTTGTTTTTGGTTTTTTTTTTTTGATATTTTAAATTTTGAATCCCGCTCCTAAACAAGGACAAGATATGCTCATTGAGTTTGTGATTTAACATAACAAATATCTCTAGAAATTCTAATAACAAAGTCCCTTGAATATTTCCTTGGGCAGGAATGAAATCCGGATAGGGACAAGCCTACAGCAGATTGTTTTCACTATTTGGTAAATAAGTTTTGGGACTTTAGCACATTTAATTACTATATATATAAAGAAAACGTGTAATTTCCAGCTTTTTACACATGAACTGTTATTCGAGTTAAATGATTTTTGATTCTAAACATCTAGATATAAAAAGCGATTTATTTTCGTGCCATATTTTTCATAAAACAAATTGTAATTTGTTAAACTATGCAATATTTTTTATGCTATTCCCAAGTAATGATAATTTTTTTATAGTAATTTTCTCATCTATGTTATATAAAATTTAAATTTAATTTTCTTAACACAATTTTTTTAGTTCATTTACATATAACATTGGCTTTTTGTTCCATTTTCTGTAACAACAAGAACGACAAAAAAAAATAGTGATTGTTTGTAGTTAAGAAGAAGAAAACAGTAGCAGTAACTGCCACGAACAACACACTCTAAAATCTTCTTCTCGGTTTTTAACCCCTTGTATGGTAACTATTGTTTAACTTTTGTTTACAAAAAAAAAAAAAAACTTTTCGTTTCTTTTATTCTGCAAAATTTTTGTTCTTGTTATAACAAAAATAAAAAAAAATATAATTATTATTGTTGTATATAGTTTCACAGTAAATGAGTATAACTCTGTGTGTATGCGTTTAAGTACTTAGTAAGTAGAAGTGTGAGTGTTTTCTTTTTAAATATGTGAGTGTATGTATAAATCCAAATGTAAGTTTTGTTTAATTATACGCTATTTTGTATTTTGTGTACTGTTTTTTGAACCCTTTCTTTTTCTTTTGTTTCTCTTTCATTTATTCTCATTCCATTTGCTTATTGACTTACAAATGAAAACAAAAATTTTTTTTTTTTTTTTTTTTTTTTTTTTTTTTTTTTTTTTTTTTTTTTTTTTTTTTTTTTTTTTTTTTTTTTTTTTTTTTTTTTTTTTTTTTAAATTTATTTCATCGGGATAAACATTAATTGCATTTATAGTAATTAAATGTGCTAAAGTCCCAAAACTTATTTAACAAATGTGAAAAGCAATCTGATGTAGGCGTGTCCCTATCCGGATTTCATTCCTGCCTAAGGAAATCTTCAGGGGACTTTGTTATTAGAATTTCTAGAGATATTTGTTATGTTAAATCACAAACTCAATGAGAATTTCTTGTCCTCGTCTAGGAGCGAGATTCAAAATTTAAAATATCAAAGAAAAACCAAAACAACAACAAAAAATTGTCACAATTGGCTTTGTCATCTTCCAAATACTACTCTGTATATTCATGTTTAACATTTGCGTTTTGACTTTAATTTTTTTCTCACCATAAAAAAACAAAGTTAATTTAAGTTGTACCACAAGTATGAGTTAAATAAAGCATAATGTGTGAATAAATAAATATATAAGTAATTTCAAAAATTTTCGACACCTGTTGGTACTAATTTTAAATTTCTCTAATATTTAGAGATTTTTTGAATTTAGAGAAACAAAAATCAAGTAACAATTATGGAGGTTCTAACTTTTCTAAAACTTCGGGTTCTGATGAGATCTTTAGCCAGATCGAAATACTAGTATCAACCTAGCTAATATGTTTGATTTGCTTTATTTTTGTAAATATACGGAGGTTGAAAGCTCGTTATAATATGAAAATAACATAAAAATAATCTCGATGTATATAAAAACAAAAAACTAATATAACTGTAAAAATATTACTTGCGCCAGAGTACAAACTAAAAATTTTTTATATAAATAGAACATTTTTGGTCTTCAAAGTTTAGTAACGTCATGATGCTTGTTAGGAAAAGACCTAACCACGTGCTTGATTACTAAGAAGACAAGAATGGAGCAAAATTGATTATTAACAGGTTTTTTGTTAAGTTCTGCCTATTATGGAGGCTCTAACTTTCTAAAACTTCGAGTTCTGATGAGATCTTTAGCCAGATCGAAATTTTCTAGTATCAACCTAGCTAATATGTTTGATTTGCTTTATTTTTACAAATATACGGAGGTTGAAAGCTCGTTATAAATTGAAAATAACATAAAAATAATCTCGATGTATATAAAAACAAAAAACTAATATAACTGTAATTAAAATATTTGTTGATTCAATTAAAACTTTAATTGAATTCGGTTCAATTACGAAAATTGTGGTATCAATTAAAATAATTTAGAGAAACGACGTATAGGGTTAGGTAGACTATACACAGAAAGAAGAAAAAATCGAGTGTCAATTAAAATATTTGTTGATTCAATTAAAATATTAATTAAATTCGGTCCTATTAAGAACATTGTGGTATAAATTAATATAATTGTAACCATTTAATTGATTTATGTTACATTTAAAAACATTTATTTAAAATGTAATTGAATATTGTTTTTAATTGCAAACATATTTTTGTTAGATATTTGGATGATCGATTGTTCGTCATTTTTGGGAATAGTTGAAATTTTTTGCCGGAATATTTAAAATTAAAAACCTGGTTTCAGGACTTTGAAAAATATCGGTTAAACGATTTTTTAAATGTTATGCCATTTTACTCAGAAGTATATTTTTTTATGAATATGAATATGAATCATTTTCATTTTCGTTTTTTATTTGAAAATTATTATTCATTTTGTATCAGCTTGAGAAATTTTCTGGATGGTTTTCAAAAAACAATAATAAGTCATTTAAAATAATTTTTTATGAGCGCTCCCTAGTTAATGTCGCATATGAAACTTTTGCAGTCAAATCAATTTTTTAAAAGCTGTTCATTATTGAAAACGACTCAAAACATATTTTGAAGAAAAAAATTTTATTAAGCAAGCATTTGTTTTAAAATGTCAAAACATCTTAATTTTTTTTGTTAGTATTTCCTAATAAAGCTAAATATAAAATTACTGAATCATAAGACTGGAACAATTCAAAAAATGACAGAAAAATAATAATTTTTGAGGTAATGGAAATTTTTCAAGTTTTTTATATGAGTAATTTTTAATTAAAAATAAGCTCTTTTGCATAAACTACTTTATAAACAACAGATTTTTAAGTACATATTTCAAAACATTCCGTTTTTTGACAATGAATTATGCAAATTTATGGCTACTAACTATTAAAGCTAAAAATGAATAAAATTAATAAGTTTACTTTGATAATCTTTTATTCAATGATTTTCCTTTAAACGAGCTTGAGACCTTTTATTTATAAATTATAATTATTTATTTCTAATATTTCGTCGCCACATTCGGTGACTGCTTCAGAAAAATTACACAGGTCAACAGCAAAAAAAAGGCTTGACTAACCACTATATAGATTTGATGCATCATGGCTGCCTAAGTACAAAAATGGTAAAAATTTTCAATTCTACACTCACAATATATTTTCCGTTACCGATTGTAGTTTATTTAAAAAGTAATCCGTAAAGTTTGTTTTTAACTGAATAAACTATTAAAATACAAAGAAACATATTTTTCAAACTTTTTTGCCTGTTATTTAAAAAACAAACTATGAATTAATACGGATTTTCTGTAGCAGTTAATATTTTCGTTTAAAATCTACATGTTTAAAAAAAAAATCTACTTGTTTAAAAAAAAATCACAGAAGAATCACAGTAATCTTTTTTTTTAAAAGTTCTCCTCAAACGTTTTTCATATGCATGAACTGGGGATGGTAAATAAATTACTTATTTACATTTTCAGTCCAAAAAGTACCAAAGTGGCCCAGCTGACGATTAAGTGCTTTGTTTCAGTAAATTTTGTTTTACTTTTTTATGTTACTGAGGGTATTCATCGTGGTTATTTGCACACGATGCAAATTTGCACTTTATTATCCTTGAGCAATATTGACGGTGCATAATGTGCATATTAGAACAGAGATGGAGTTCCCTCACTGTTCCAATTTATATGTTAAAGCACATCTATTAGATGACATCTAGGAGCTGAAGAGACAGCATGCTAGAGATAGAGTAAAAACTCTGAGTTTCTTTATTCATGTACAAATAACAAATTTTATATATATAAATAAAACGAAAGTTAGGATTATAATTTTCGCAGTATAGAACATGTGCTAGCTGATTATTTGAATACAAGAAAATTAATTAGCAATATGGTAAAAGTCTAGTGTTTGTTAGGTAAACAAGATAAAGCGCATCAATGTTTAATGTAAAGTTAAAATTAAGCAATATTCTTGTGCAACTTTTGCTAGTTTGCAACAAATTACCCGTGTGTATGTCATATTGGTTAGAAAAAATCATGTCATAAGGTTAGAAAGAATCAAAAAGGTTTTGTGTCTGCACAAGATATGTGTAAAATATTTAATATTGAGTTGGCTACATTGAATGATAATAAAATTGTCAGTAATATGTGCAATAGTATTGCAAGAGTACCTTAACAATTAAATTAAATCAAAGGTACCAAAATGTTTACAAACGTGCTTTTTACTTTAGTACTAAACCAAATATTTTATTTACCATCACTATAGTTTTTCTTTAGATTGTATTTGTCCTTTTATTTTACAAACACATAGTTTTTTAAGTTATTTGCATATTATAGTAAAAGATGAACTCAAAGGTCATCCTTTTTCGTTATGCTGCCATATAAATGTTAGGCGCCATTCGCTCAATTAATTATTATTCAATTAATCTTATTACTTAGTTTTAAAAATAAATCCTAACATATATTATTATGTATATAATACATTATGTAAATAATACATTTTTATTTCTTTTTAAATTAAATTTGGTGATAACTAAAATAAACGACAATCGTTTATTTTTACGTTTTTGGGTGTTAAAATTTTGATGGTTAAAATAAAGGAAAATATAGTTTATTTTTAAGTTTTGGGAGTTAAATTTTTAATGTTCAAAATAATGGAAAATCTTTATTTTTATGGATTTTCGGTAATTTTTTGATAGTCAAAAAAACGAACGTCGTTTATTTTAACGGATTAAGCAATTATTTTTTAATAGTTAAAATAAACGAAAGTACTTTGTTTTTATCGATATTTGTAGTTAGTTTTTTAACAATTAAAAATAATTGGAAATTACTATTGTTTTTAAACGAAAAATCAGTAGTCCTGTTTTTAACAACTTTTTCTATAGTTTTAATGTACAAATTCGTTTGTTTCCTAACTATAAAATATTGTGAGTGTATGGATAATTTTTTTTTTAAAAATTTTTTAAGTAAATTGACAATATTTTGAGACATTTCTCCACTTATGTTGTCATAACTCAAAAAAACAACTAGTCCGATTTTATCAAATTAAATTTACAAAAATTAAGGTTTACAATATCTTTAAAGAACGTGTACAATTTTTTTAATGCGATCAATAGTTTCAAGTTATGAAACAAATTGTTAGCAAAAAAAAATGCTAAAAAAAAAAAAATTGAAAAACAAAAATCTGGAAAAAATCGAAAACTGCAAAAATATTACTTTTTTTATTTTTTTGTAGTAAAGCTACATATCATGCGAATTAAACTAGATATCGATCATAAAAATCGATGCATGCTTTACATTTTTATTTACAATTAATTGAAGGTATCGCATATTTACAAGCACTGTAGAAAATTGTACCTACTATATAATGAAAATGCAGAACATAAAAACTCAGGTGCATTTTACGACACGCATTTTGGCAAAACCCCTTTGGGAAAAACCTCTATGACATTTTAAGATTCTAATAATTAAAAAAAAATAAGTAATAAACAAAAGATTGTTTAATTTTTACGATTGCGGTAGGATAGTAATAAAACGCTCATAAATGTGCGTGTACGCTGAAGTGCTCTTATTTTCCGTTAGCTACCTGTAACGGATGATTTTTTTTTTTTTTCATAAAAGTCCTTAATGTTTTTTAGGATTCTTGGGAATAATAAAAAATTTGCAGCACACACAAACTGTATCCACACAAAGGGTTATCCCAAATTATAGTATCAGTATTTATAAGATCTCCTTGATCCTTTTATTTCATTCAAGAAGTGTTTGCGATAACGCAAACATCATTTAATACCTACACAAAAATTAGAGTCATACAGCTTTAGAAGTTAAAAACAATTTTCAAATATTAATAAAAATGAGCCAGAACATTTTTATGTAAAAACGATCCAGATTTATTTGTTATGTGTGCGGCCAATATATCACCGGGAAAAAACGGAAGTGCTTCTTAACTTCATTGCAAAAGTCATATCAAGATTGCTATAATATCTATCCGTACAATTTGAACCAGCATTGGACACCGAGTACTATATGCATTCCATGTCGATTGAATTTATCTATGAAGTCTTCTAACGTAAAGTAAGTATAAATTAATAGATTTGGAATATTTTATAATTACAATATTTCTTAATTAAAATTTGAATTCTTCATATTCCTGATTTCAATTTTATTTTTCATTTTACAGACGACACTTGGAAATTTTGAAGCCTATGCTATGGAGAGAAACAGCGAACCACGCATTCCGAGTGTTATTTTTGTTTAAGTACAAAAAGCGGCTTGGAAAACATATGCGATGGTCTTACCCACGAGGTCTGCTGATGGGTTTACACTTGCAGTTCTACATTCACAAGAAATAGAATATGCTCAAGATCGGGGTGCAAGCTGTAGTCATGTGCTTTCATCTTCACCAGGACACTCAACCTCAATATGTCTTACCAATCAGATATGTCAGATCCAGCACTACCATCTACAGCTGAAAATGACTAGTTCATCCCACACAAACATTTCTCGCCGAGACCATGGAATCAAGATCAGCTTAATGATTGTAATTAGAGACCTTGGATTGTCGAAAAGATCTTCTGAATTACTTGCGTCCCGGATGAAAGAAACAGGTCTCATAAATAAAGAAACTAAAGTTCGTATTACCGTACTCGAGAAAAGACTTACTTCATTATTTTGCTGAAGAGGATGACTTTGTGTACTGCACAGATATTTCTGGTTTGATGACTGCCATGGGCTTACAGAGATATGATTCAAACGAATGGCGTTTATTTATTTCGACTCATCAAAACGCAGCTTGAAGTGTGTCCTTTTGCATAATGGAAATAAATTTCACTCCTTGCCGATCGCACATTCAACCAAAGTAAAAGAACAATACTCTGTAATTGCATTGGTCATGAAGAAGATAAAGTATGATGAACATAAGTGGGTAATTTGTGTTGATCTTAAGATGGTAAATTTCCTCTTAGGCCAACAAAGCGGCTTTACAAAATATCCTTGTTTTATATGTTTATGGGACAGCAGAGCTAAAACAGAACATTGGAAGAGAAAACAATGGCCTTCTAGGGAAACACTAGTTCCAGGTACGCCAAATGTTATAAATGTGGCTCTAGTGCCCCGAGATCGCATTCATATTACCCCCTCTTCACATTAAACTTGGTCTGATGAAACAATATGTTAAAGCACTTAACAAAGATAGTGAATGTTTCCAGTATATTTCAAGGAAGTTTCCCAATCTAAGTATGGAAAAGCTGAAAGCAGGCATATTTGATGGCCCACAAATTCGCAAATTGGTGAACGATACTGAATTTGGCAGTTCAATGTCAGAAATTGAGAAGAATGCATGGGATTCGTTTGTATGGTTATTCAAAATTTCTTAGGAAATAACAAGGGTGATGATTACGTTGCGCACGTTGAAGAGATGTTAACTCACTTCCAGAATCTTGGATGCAACATGAGCATCAAAGTACACTACCTGCCACAGTCACTTAGATCGTTTTCCTGAAAATCTAGGAGACTTGAGTGGAAGAACAGGGCGAACGATTCCACCAAGATATCCGGACAATGGAGGAACGATACCAGGGTCGCTGGGATGCACACATGATGGCTGATTTTTTGCTGGAGTATTCAGAGTAACACTTCGTTATTCAACAATAGTAGAAAATCGACTAAAAGAAAATTTCAGAGTTGTAGTTTATAATAACATATTTATTTATTTATTTATTTTCTTGTTTTAATTATTATAATAAATGTGAATAATAAAATATAAATTTTCTACTATTTAATTTATTTATTTATTTATTACATTTAAGCTCATCCAACACAAATGTCTTTCCGAAGAATAGAATCAGTATATTCTAGGTAGGGTTTGCCAAAAATACACGAATGTTACTATGTAATGCATTTTGATGTGAAAAATTTGTACATAGCATGGGGAAAATGTTTTCAAAATTCAATCAATCGAAAGAAGAACATTAACTACTCAATTTTATGTATATCAGACAAAAAACTAAAATTAGGTGAAAATGAGCGAATTCACTAATTGTGAATAAATTCGAAAAAAAATCAATCGATTTTTATGATCGATATCTCATTTTGTTCCTATTACATGTGGCTTTGCGATAAAGCAATAAATCTGAACGATTTTTGCCGGTTTTCGATTTTTTATGATTTTTTTAAAACAAAAAATTTGCTATTTGCACGTAAAAAAAATATTTTTCCCTCAATTTTTATTATAACTCCGAAAACTACTGAGCCGATTGAAACGCAATATATTAAACGGAATTAAAGGCCTATGTAAAATTTCAGTTTTTCTAAATTTATTTGAATAATATCGGACTAATTTTTTTTGTTAGTTATCATTAATTATGTGGAGAAACGTCTAAACAAATTTATAATTTTACTTAAAAATTTTTTAAAAAAAAAACCGTCTCCATAGAATTTCAAAATTGAACCATATTTGTACTACTGGGACCACAATACATCAAAATTGTATAGTGGTTTCAAAGCCCCTAAAATTTTTTCAAATTGTTGCCTTGTGTTATTATTATAATTAGCAATATGCCAAAATGACTTTTTGCAAAAAAGAACTTTTTTATTGTTGAAATGGTTCTTTAGGGTATCAGAAGCAACTTTTGTTCCGCGACTTTTTTATAATTCCGTTATTTACAAAATTACCGTTATTTTTAGGTTCTTGAAGGAAAATCAAAATTATGGACCGTTAAATTTCCAGAATTCGACCAAATATTGTTTGGCAACTTTGTACAAAATCATATGGCGAGTACTTTTGCAGAAACATATGAACTCTAAATATTTGCAAATACAGGGTGTTTTGATGCATTTTTTAAAAGAAATTAATTTTACGCCATCTAGCGGCAATAATTTGTACTAACAATATTCAACAATTAGAAAGGTAATTGAATACCTTTCCAACAAAAAACTTGAAAATCGGATGAAAAATAACCGAATGAGAAAGAAAAGATCTATAAGATAATGAGATAGTAACCAAATTTATATTAAAATATGTATGTAAATTTTTATTAAATTGATCATTAAAGTTTACATTTTTAGTTTTGCGAAAAAATGTTAGTTATTTTACTAGAATTGTATTTAACAGAAATCTTTATTATTATACTTTTAAAAACATCAAGTTATTTTATTATTTAAATTTTAGAGATCATTAGAAATGAATTCAATTGTTGGATTTTTCTGTAATTTACAAGGACAGTCCACAAAGTGAAACCTACCCGGTTTCTTTGTAAATTTGACTTATTGTTAGTTAAAATTTTTTAAAATTTTATTTCTTTATATAAGATCAAGTCTGGTTTATTACGAAAAAAATATGAGGTGTTTTAATAAAACACCTCATATTTTTAACATGGTCAAATTTACAAATTAGGTAAGTTCACTTTGCGGACTTTGCTTGTAAATTACATGAAAACCCAACGATATAATTTCAATTCTTATGGCGGCATCGCATTCAGGAGATCATAATACATAAGGATTGGTGGGTCTGGTTTCTGGGTCAGAACCTTTTTATATTTTTGTGAGGCTGTGTAATTCATAAGCACGCAAAGGTGACGGCTAAAATATCTACTGCCGTTTTATCGCAATAGTAAATGAAATATTTACTTATCACATGGAAA
Source organism: Delia radicum (assembly GCA_021234595.1). Classification (NCBI taxonomy): domain Eukaryota; kingdom Metazoa; phylum Arthropoda; class Insecta; order Diptera; family Anthomyiidae; genus Delia; species Delia radicum. The sequence continues at coordinate 17,186 of JAEKOY010000072.1, read as the reverse complement.
GGAATTTTTGTTTCCCAAAGTGAAAACAGTGTCTATGTTCTTAATACTAATTATAACTAATTTCAGTAGCATAAATTTACGGTTTTTTTAAAAATTCACCCTGTTTTTTTTCATCAATTAATAAAATTTGTCGAAAATAGGCTGTACTGTTTGTAATACGGCACAATTCGGCTGAATATTATGCCTTGGGAGACAACATAGTTGTTGATGACTAAAATATCTAAAATTCTGCCGTGGTGCTTGAAGATAACATTCCTACTTACTTCAAAAGTTATAAGGTGAATTGAAGGTCAAAAAACCCCATTTTTCCATTTTTTCGCCCTTTTTTTTACATTTTCCTAATTTTCTTGTAAACGAAAAATGCGATCAGCCAAGCCCACGGCAGATTTTAGATTTTAATGTCATTAACAACTGTGTTGCATGGCAAGCCATAATATCAGCCCAATTTGTCCGCGCTAAATGTTAGAAGTAGTATTTTCTTACTTCCAAGTTTTGTTGTTGCCACTTTGTTTTTTTTCAGTGTATAATTCCAACAAAAACCAAAAATGGAAGAGTTACTACCCAAGCTAACTATTCAACACATCAAAACACATTGATTTTGTAGCTTTACTAACATAAATAATGTGTTAAAATTCATAAAAAAGTTAAAAAATCCAAGTTTTAAGGGGCCACCCTAATATTCCGTTTTAGGACAAGTGAGGGCATTCTAATAAGCAAGTAGGGTACCGGACTCTCCACCCCGAAACATATAAAATCATGCGGGAGTAATAGCTTGAAAATGAAAAAGTTGTTTTTTTGGCATATTGCTATTTATAATTTGATTTATAAAATTTAGTTTTAAGAATAAAAACTTATATATAACAAATTTTTAAAAAAATCCGGAAAATCAAATATATTTTCTGTCAATTTAAAAAAAATAAGAATATTCTAGAAAAAATCACTAAAAATGAATAGTTAAAAAAAACGACAGGAATTCGACAACAAAAAAACTATTTTATTAGAATTCACTAAACCGGTATATTCGATATAAAATTTTTAAAAACGGCCGAAAACCGATTAAAACCAACTGAAACCGGTTTTAGAAACCGACTGGACTAGTAAATACTGTTCAAATTTAATTAAAATTGCAAAAAATCATAAAAAATTCGGAAAAATCATAAAAAATAGACAAAATTGAAATAAAATATCTTAAAAATATGTAATATTTAGAAAATCGCTAAAAATTTTTGAAAAATCTTACAAATCGTAAAAAAGAGTCAAAATTTTAAAAGGTCGTTAAGGTTTTAAAAAATCAAAAAAAATTAAAATAATGACTAAAAAAATCTACAAAATTGACCAAACCGCCAAAAAAAAAAAATAAAAATAAATCACCAAAATTAAAGAAAAAACTTATGTTGAAAAAAATCACCTAAATAAGATCTAAAAACGTCCATATCTCGAAATTATTTTTGAAATTTTTTTTATTTTGGTAATTTTTTTATTTTTTTTAATTAGGACATTTTTTTAACTTTCGTTTTTTTAATGTTGTCGATTTAATACAATTCTGGCAATGATTTTAAATTTGTTTGTTTTTCAAACCGCCATAACTTTTGCACCGATAAATATAAATGAGTTGACTCGGATTAACGAATACGCATGCAAAAAAAATTTTTTGAAAATGTTTTGCCTCAAAATGTCGATCATTTTTGAAATTCGTCTATATATAACTGTTTCGTTAGTTACAACGCATAAAAAGACTGGCGGAATATTATCAAAGTGATTAGTAATTATATAACTACATAAGTTTCTAAGTAGTTTTACAAAGTTCTTGTAAAATATATGAATTTTTTTGGAAATGTTTACTAGGCTTGTATATATTTTACAAAATTTTTAATTAATTTGTTAGAACTTTGTTAAGCTAACTTGTAATTTATGTTGTTGTATAATTACTAAACACTTCGATAATATTCCTCCAGTCTTTTTCTGCGTGTAGCAGAAAAGTTTCTTGTTACAAAATAACTTTTTTTTTATTTTATGTCGAAGAATGTTTTATTGCCGTTCAATAGCAATGTATTTTAATTATAATATTCATTGCATTCATTCACATGCATACGCACATAAATAAAATAAAAAAAGCAGGGTGTCCCCATTGTGACGAGTAAATCGATTTTCAATTTCGTCTCAAAAATACGAATTTGAATAATGTTAACAGAGTTTGTGAAAACTTATAAAATTTAAAAAAAAATAAAAATTTTTATTGCATTTAAAAAACTCTAGAAGAACTTTCTGAAGCAAATCAGCCGGGTTAAGCTTTTTCAAAAAAAAAAAAAAAATATATGGAGCAATTCCATATGAAAACGATCAAAATTGGCAAATTTTTGGACGACCCCTCTCCGATTTTAAAATAAATAGTCTCAATCGATTGCCCAGCAAAAAATAATGTACCTACATATTTTTTTTTTTTTATAGTGACTGGTTTAGTGGTGATGTGCACCACTGTCATGTGACAAAATTGAAGAATTCTTCATAAGGGACCTCATTGAAAGTTGTTTTAAAAAAACTACTAAAGCGATCGCAACGAGTTGATAGCTCGTTGGAAAGGTATTGAATCAGGCTTTAATTGAAAAATAAAATTTTCCTAATTTTTCTCAGAAATTTACCTTTTTTCCCATGAAAATTAAATTTCCCATGAAAATTAAATTTTCCGATTTTCCACAGAAGCTCCTAAATTTTCCGGCTAATTTTATTTTTTTGGATTCCATCATAATTTTTGCTTTAAGAATCAGCAATAAAAAAATGGGCCCGACTCCTTGTTTGGACAGGAGAAGAGCATTTAAGAGACCCACCTTGTTCTCATTGTTTTTATATTTTTTATAATTGAATTATTTTTAATTATTTAACAAGGAAAAATTAGGCAAATTTTATTTCAATTAAAGCCTGATTCAATACCTTTCCAACGAGCTATCACTCGTTGCGATCGCTTTAGTAGTTAAAACAACTTTCAATGAGGTCCCTTATGAAGAATGCTTCAATTTTGTCACATGACAGTGGTGCACACCACCAATAAACCAGTCACTATAAAAAAAAAAAATATGTAGGTACATTATTTTTTGCTGGGCAATCGATTGAGACTATTTATTTTAAAATCGGAGAGGGGTCGTCCAAAAGGTGATCGCTTTCATATGGAATTGCTCTATGTATTTATACAAATTTCACTCTCACGTGTGTGCCCAAATAGATATAATTAAAAGTGCTATCATAAAAATTCGACAATTCGTAATTTGGGGACACCTTGTCACACATACATAATTAATTTAACAAAAACATTTAGTATAATTTCGCCTTGATAAGAAAATTTCTATTGATAGCTGTTAACAGCCATGATAAATGATAATGATCAAAATTTAATGCTAATGTAGTAAAACACACAATAACTTTTGTTATTAATTAGTAAGAAAATTTTAAGAACGAAGTTATTTCTAGTGTCCGACCGAAGTATTCGGCCAAGAAACGATAATTGGTTCGGTTTTTTTTTAGTATTTGCAGACAATATGGTAACTTTTTGATATTGAAAACATATTTGTTGAGCCGCTTTTATTTCTATATTGTGTAAATATTTAAGGAAAGAGCCGAAGCAGTAGCTGTAAAGTTAAATAATCCGCAGGAACGAATATTGAATTCATTATTTAACCATAGTGTTGCACGCATTTTACTTGTAAGTTTTCTCATACCCATCTAAAAAAAAATTTTTTGTGAATTTTCGTATTTATATGATTATATCCGACGTTAGGTCAAATCTGAACAATAAGACATTATTTGATGCAATTTATATCTAATTTGATACAAGTATACATATTTGATACAATTATAAACGAAATTTAGCCTCATTCCAATGTATCAAATTTTATATAATGTGATACATTAACATCCAATTAGATCCAGATACAAATATATGAAATTACACGTGATTTATGTAATCATTATATTAACCGATATATAATTATATATTTTTACATTTTGTACTATATGAAGTGTATATAATTATATATTTGAGATATAATTTTATAGGATTTTACATGAATATATGTTATGCAAATATATAATTATAAATAATTGTATAAAGTAATACATAACATATATCAAACCTTTTTACTTGGGCATCCATGGTAATATTAGATCGTACCTGAGCATGAGTTGTATTCTATAAGCTGATAATGAAGGATTATGACGGTTTTTAAGTAAAGTGTTTGCTTGGATTAAATTGAAGTTACATGAATTTAAAGGTCTAGTTTGTATTTATCACATTTCAAATAATACGTTATTATTATTTTACCATTACCCAGTAAAAAATAGTTCTTACACAGAATCAGTTCTGGAAGGCATTATTTAATTACGGAGCTCTTCCGAAGCAATTGCAGAAGGTATGATTTTTTTGTTCGCGATGTCCCACTTGATATGTCTTTTCTAATCAGGTGAAAGGCGCTTATTTCATGTGCTCTAAGAAGCAATACCTTCATGCCTTTTGTGTGCTGACAACATTAATGCTTCATGCATTCTTTACTTGCTTTATTGTAAGCATTATTAACAGCCTTAAATAACACATTAAGGAAGCACAACAGAATGCATTCCCTAATTGCTTTATTGTATGCAAGGCTTTGAAGCGCTATTTTTTTTTACTGGGAATATCACAAAAAAAATATAAAATACATGCAGCAACATTTTTTGTTTTATACTTATTACAAGAATTTTTACAGGTTTATGATATTTAATTGGAGTTAGGGTTATTTATTTGCAGGAAAAAGTCATTGAAAATTTAACGTCCAGATTAGACTACGTCCGAGCCAGCCGTGCCAGAAGATTATCTTTCGAATAAAGTAAATTTCATGTCAATTAAAAAAAATCGATCTTTGTTTTATTCCATTTCAATGTTCTATACCTCCATAAAAAAAAAACACCCTTTATTAGAAAAGCTATTCTTCTTTTCAAAACTGTAAAAAAATAGATTGAAAACAACCTCAGATATCTTAGGGTATATAAGTTTTTTGAAACCTTTGTATAAACTTTTATATAGTTGGCACAAGAAAATAAAAACTGCCAAACATTCCCAAGAGTTGGCCTATAGGCTGCTGTAGGTGAATTTGATATAAATATTATATTTTATATTCTCCATTCTAAATTTTTTAATTTTTTTTAAATTGATAAATCTACAAACAAAATTTAAGAACAAAAGAAATGCATTTTGAATATTTGCGAAAGAATGGTATTTTTACATTTTCAATAATTTTTCAAAGACTCACATATCAAAGAAGACAAAATTAGCTTTGAAATGACTTTTTAATTTTTGAAATCGGACTACGCGTTCAATATTTACGACCATTTGAACAGTATGTAGTTGTATACCATTTTAAAATAAAATACAAACTTTAAGCAGCGATTAAAACGAATTGATAAAAGAATTGATAAAACGAATTGCTTTGGTAATACTAATTAGGAGACCACATATACCAAGTTTTAATGCAAAGCGAAAGGGGATAAGCTGATGACTGTCAGCGTTGCTTTTGGAATAATATTTCCATTAGTTTCAATGGTATTACAAATCTACTAATTATGACTTAAACCAATTTATATTTTTTTCTATCAAAGTTTTAGTCTAATTAAATTCAAAAAACATAGCATACTTAAAGGCTTTCTAAATTAAAGCAAAACGACTGCATACTTCTGAAGTATATTCAAATAAACCCCTCTTATCTAAATATTTCCACTTAATTCATTAACACCTTAATGTTCTTTCTGCTTGTTTGTAAGTTATTTGAATTTTTTTTTTTTCAAAACCCACTATACATTTATTAATATTAATTGTCTTTTTGTTGTAGTTTTTGAAATTATTCACAACATGGCTTTCTCTTTGCTATTAATAATGTTGCAGTTTCAATATAGCATAACTAAACATTATGCCTTCTTTCAAGTATCAATTAAAATTTTTTTACCAGCCTACAAAGTACGAAAACAAACGTCGGTAGTGTAGACAACTTTAATCAAAACTAATTATTAATTTAAGTTGCGTGCTTCGTTGTTAATTGTCAATGTTAATGAATAATTCAATAAAACATTGTAATTCAAATACAAACATAAAGTCAAAGAAATAGTAGCACACTCGCTTACACGCCGGTATATATACACATCGATAGAAGAAATACAACGAAACAAACACCAAGTTAAGTAAGGTAAATGTTTCCTTATGATATGGTTAAGATTTAACAACCTTTTTTGGTAGGTACACTTCAGAAAAACAAATCTGTCATAGCTACTGAAAATTTTGCTGTTATTACCGGAACATATGTCTGCTGAACTGTAGCAAAATTAAATTAGTAGACGAAATAGTAGCCGCTACAAAATTTTAGTAAAATATCAGTAAACTGCAATTTAAAATTAATTTGCTAAAATCTGCAAAAAAAAAAATTTCTTAAATTTTAGTACATGCAACTGAACTTCAGAGAATAAAAAAAAAAAAGTAGATTAAAACGAATTTGTTTTTCAATTCCCAGCCAGAAATTTCCAATGGTCTGAAAAAATCAAGCACTGGCAGAGCACTATTTGCCAATGATCCAACAAATAAAGTGCTGGTAAAGCACTGATTTACAACGCTCTGCCAACGTTAGTAAAAAGTGCTTTGCCAGTGCTTAATTAACAAATTACAACAATAAAAATAATAAAAGCACTGGCATAGCTCTGGCTAAGAACGCTCTGCCAACGTTCGTCAAAAGTGCTTTGTCCAGTTCTTGATTTACGAAATTTAAAACCGTAAAAATAAAAAGCACTGGCACAGTACTGACTTAGAACGCTTCCCCGAACATTGGCAAAAAGTGCATTGCCAGTACTTATTTACAACCGTTCACTTAATAAAAACAGTTTCACATCCCTTGTTCACAACAAGAGTGGAAAAATTCAAAACTACATTGCAATTTATGATTAAAGTTAAGAATATTAAGGTCTCCTATTATAGTCAGCACAAAGTATAGTTTTTGTACTAAAATTTTACTTAAGAAACTTATTTTCAAATTTCTTTCGTTAGTAAAATTGTAGTAAAAAATCGTGCTAACTTATCACAAAAATAATATGATAAAAAAATATTCAGTTATTTTGTAATAACCTTAGCTGAAGCAAGCCTATTGTTATTTCTGTTCAAATTACCAAATCATTCAATAAGAAATAATACAACTAAGTAGGACTTTATTGGTCGTTTTTGGTACTGGTCATGGCAAAGCGACTTATTGCCAGTGCTTTGCCAACGATTTAAAACGAAACACCAAGCTCTGCCCGGTGTTATCATTTTAGGGTTGGCAAAGCACTTATTATATTATTAAAAAGCACTCTTTATTGGTTGTTCTACCAATGCTTTGCCAAGGTTTTAAAATTATGGTTTTGGTACTGGTAAAGCGCTCATTGCCAGTGCTTTGCAAACGTTTTAAAAAGGAACGGCCAAGCCCTGACCGGTCTTATCATTTTCGGCTTGATAGCACTTTAATCTTCAGATATCCAACGCTCTGCCAACTCTCATACCACCGTTGAAAGCACTGGGCCAATGCTTTGCCGTTCATATTTTTCTGCCTGGGTTGCTTCCTAATGAACTGAACATTATATTATTTTAAACTCCGTATTAAAAAATTTCATTTGTTAAAAGCATATATTTTTTTTTGTGATTAGCAAATTTTTGCTAAATTTAGAAAATAGTTACTGTTACTTACGAGGGGCGGATCAATAAGACCGTGACTTTTTAAATGAAAACGCAGTTTTCTTTTTTTTTTAACATAGTCTCCATTGAGCTTAATACACTTAGTTCCAACGTTTCTCCAATTTGTGTATCCCTTCCAAGAAATAGGATTTTCGAGGTCCATAAAATATGCATTTGTTGGGCATATGGGGTCGTTTTTTTTTTGAAATCCTCGTTAAATCGGTCCAATAAGTTGGCATAATATTAGCATTTTATTGTTTTTCCCTTTTGAATGTAATCGATGTGGATTGTCCCGCGTGCATCCTAAGAAACTGTTGCCATCACCTTATTGGCCACGATTACGATTATGGTAATTGAGAGCAAACGCGGCACCCATTTGCAGACAGCTTTCTTAAACACAACTGATCATTTTAAATCGAAACCACATGAAATAACCTATGGCATCAACAATCTCACGCACTTTTACTCTTCGATCGGCCAATACCATATCGTGGATATGTTTGCCATTTTCGGGTGTACTTGTGCGTTACACCTTGTGCCACCACAACGAAAGTCAGTAAACCACTTTTTTAAAATTGAAATCGATGATGCAGAGGCCCCCTAGTATTTATCAAGCTTTTCCTTAGTTTGAGTTGACGGTTTTTTTTTCACAAAAATAATGTTAATGAGCACTCGAAATTTAATTGTACAATTAGTAAAGTGTGATTGAAAATTTTTTCTCATAACTTTTTTTTCTGGGTGTATTATTCTGTTGTATTTAAAAATGTAAGTAGGATGGTTGGTATATATTTATGCTTTCACGGTGATTAAAAAAAGTAAAATATAACGTCAGAGAAAAATATAAAAAGGGTATAATTTAGCTACAGTAGGAGCGGGAAATTAAGAAAATATTTTAACAGGCTAATGAATTTTAATAATAAGGATACATAATATAGCTATTCAGGAGTGCACACATGTTATATAATTCTGGTAGTGATTTGGCTTTAAATGTTGTTGTGTTGAAGGTGCGTGGTTTTAAATAATTTATGAGTATTAACATTTTTCAATCTATCTATATATATAACATTGAATGTGTGTTTGTTTATTTGTTTGTTTGTTTGTACCTTATAGGAGACCAAACCTCTGGACCTATCTTCCTGAAATTTTCACAGCATTTAACTAGGACTCTGGCATGATTTTCGACCACGCCCACTTTTACGCCCACTTTTTTAAAATTATGTAATTGCTCCCATATAGTTTTTAACAGATTTACTTCAAATTGTATACACATTATACTCCAGGCGAGGTAGAAATAAACATTTCTTACGCCACGCCCCCCTTTCACACCCCTTTTCACGCCAAATTTTGTTTGAAAGTTTTAAACTTTTTGTTCTCTATACAAATTTGTTCCTTCCAACGGATTTTTTTTTATTTGGTAGTATATTGCTCTTAATACTATTAACGTCGCCATATAACTATGAACCACGCAAACTTCACCGCCCCTTTTTTTTAATTCAGATACTTACTTATACCACTAACAATGTTTGCTATACAAAATACTTTTTTTTTTAATATGTATTTACCTAAAGTTTTATACACTTTTTATCTACAGGTAACGGTAGCCATACATTTTTTTATTACCAAATCCCCCTTTTTCGCCCCATTTTACCTTAAATGATAATTAATCTGCTTTCCAATCTATATATATAAAATGAAATGTGTGTTTGTTTATTTGTTTGTTTGTACCTCAGTGGAGACCAGACCCTCTGGACCGATCTTCCTGAAATTTTCGTAGCATTAACTGGGACTCTGGCATGATTAATAGGCTATTTTTTTTCGACCATGCCCACTTTTACGCCCACTTTTTTTGTATTATGTAATTGCTTCCATATAGTTTTTAACACATTCACTTCAAATTGTATATACATTATATACTCAAACGCCACGAGCCCTTTCATGCTCCATTTTGTTTAAAAGTTTTAATCTTTTTGTCCTCTGTACAAATTTATTCCTTTCAACGGATTTTTTTTTTGCAAATAATGTATATGGCAATTAATTTCACTAATTAAGAACGGTTCTGAATGGCTGTCTTAAGAATAAATACTATTTCACCAAACGGGATCTATATTTGTAGCCATTAAAGTTCTAACTTTGATCGCGTCTATTTGAGTAATTACAATAACGATTCTGATTGGCAGTTTTAAAGAAAAATTATTCTATTTCAGCAAGCGGGAGCTTTGCTTGCATACCTTGCATTTATTTACTTGCAACACTGCTGGTCACTCAGCTATTTTAAAAAAGTTATTAGCCTTAAATAAAATTTTAGGCAGAACAACGTCTGCCGGGTCAGCTAATTTATACAAATAAAACTTTAAGGCAAAACAACGTTTGCCGGGTCAGCTAGTACTATACAAAATATACTATTGTCAATAAAACTTTGCGTAAACTGAAAGTTATTTAAAACACCCGTTTTTTTTTTTGTTAATTATAAATAGTTTAACTCACAAAATCGGTTAAAACTACAGATTTACGAATAGTCGCTTACTATTTGGTATTCGCCATATTCGGCCGGGTTGGACCATTGGAATAAAACTGAATCGATGCGCTTTAAAGATCTAAATATGTTAAAAATAAGTAAAACATTTTTAAAGCGGGTCTTCATTTCCCTACCAGCACACAGTGGGTTCGATGGTGCCCAAAGTGGCGATTAATTCATAGAAGCCGTAGTTTAAAATATATATATTTTTATTGATGAGTTATTATAAGCACATAAAAACACAGCATTTGGAGAAAAAAAAAGTTAAAAAAAAAAAAAAAAATTTACTGTTAGCGCTTAATAAAAAAGACCTTTTAGTTGGCACAATTATGACCTGTAGCTTTGGAATGAAAAGCGATAAATCAATGAATGAAATTGGAAATTAAAGCATACTTAATGTGCTACTAAAAATTCAAAGATAAATTTATTGTTTGCATTTATATTAATATAAATTTAATTTAAAATCCAATTTTTGTTTTTCACAAAATCTCATAAATGTACAAATTTATTTCAAAAAAGTCACAAAAGAGAAAATTATAATTTTTAGTAATGAATAGTCATAAATACATAAAAACACAGGTTTAGAAAAAAAAAATGGAAGAGAAAATTTTTTTGAACCCGTAGGCGTTTTATGTTTTTCGGAAGAAACTGATCCACATTTTCGTGCAACTTTGAAATCAAAATAAATTTAAAGAATAAGTTAATAATATGTATTCCTATTAGATAAATTTTTTGGTTTTGGAAAGCACATCCCATAAGCTGGACACCGCATGTCCAACAGGTTTTAGATACTGGGTTATATATCAGAAGTTTGTTATCAATTGAGAGTATAGAATTTCTTCCAATACAGCCATGTTAGCTTTTTCCGTTTTAAGTTTAGCTCAGGGTGTTAACTCTGATGGTTCTTTCCATGTAAGCTTAGAATCCAGCGTCATACCCAGATATTTTGCACTGTTAGCATAAGGTACAGCTAAACTTGAAATATTAATTTGTTTATGTCTAATTACTTTGTTGGTAAAGTCAACATGCGTTGACTTACTTGCATTTAGTCTGACTTTCATCAACTGAGATCTGTAGTTTTGAGGTAGACAAGAGCTACAACTTTGCCATAGAGAGTAAATCGAAATTCTGAACAGTTTGCAAGATATGAGCCTACGAAAATTATCACTTTTTGCGAAAATGATACCGATTCCCCAAATATTTGGCGGCCCATAAACAAAAAAGGAGATGACTTTGGGAAAAATTGGGAGACACGGGTCTTTTTTTTTAGTCTTTTATCACGTAGTGGTGTCCGTATATGGTTATTTTTTTTCGTGTTGCACTGTGTACTTGAAGTTGAAGGTTCCCTCATAAAAATTTAACTTTATTAATTTTAAATTTAAAAAAATAAGCACTGCTTTTTATCAAATTTCAATTTTTTCACTTTTTAAGAAAACAGCAATAATTAGCTAACTTTGACAGCTCACTACGGATGAAGTAACCAACTTAGATGGTTCAAATTTTAAATAGTGATGTAGAATTTTATCTAAAGGGTCCGCCAAATAACTTTTTTTTTTTTTGAACTCCTGAACCAATTGGACTTTATGCAAGGTCTTTATGCAAAATTCGTCTCAATGATGTCTCCGAATATTCAATTGTTAAGAACGACGGTGAATTGATGTTGATGGCGCTTCACGCACACTTTCTGCCACAGCAGCAATATTCTCTAGTGTACGCACTGTTTTTGGCTTTTCACGCTTTGGTTTATCGATGAGGATGCCAGTTTCTTTCACTTTTTTCACAAGATAACGAACTTACGGACCATATTCGTTCAGCGGAAGAATAAAACCAATTATCTGTCAAATCAGACATGAGCTAAGTGTTGCCATTCACGAAATAAGCACTAGTTGAAAAAAAAACGTTAGACGGCGGACCCTTTAGTTTTATTCGATACCAATCATTATGGCAAAAACTTAATTCTAAAATTTCAATTAAGTACCACTTTGGACCCATTTCAACAGAATGTGCAGCGGTTGAAGTTACCGGTTGTAGTACATTTTGACCAAAAAAAAGTTCCGAATTTTTTTTTTTTTCGAATAAAAATTTTTAACTTTATCCAACTGAATTGATTCGGTTGCGGCAACCTTGCAAATTCGGTTGTCATAACCGAAATACTTTTTCCTGTAGCAGGGCAGTTAGAATAGAAAGCATCAGATATGACGCCAAAGGTCACATGCAAAGAAGATATTTCCTATTAACAAAAACACACACATGGTGGTTTTTAAATGTCCCTTTTATTGTAAAATTATTTTAACCACAAAATGTAATCTTTTTTTTTGGTAGATAAGTATTTTTCGTTTTTTATACTTTTGTACAAATAAAATCCTTTTTTAAAAAGCACACACACTCATACGCGAAATGTTTACCATACATACAAAGCACTTTTGAATTTTAAAATAAATTTTAACCTTGAACTTTTATGTGTGTGTGTTAAAGTAGTACATAGTAAAATGTTGTCTCTGTGTGTGTACATTTTCTACTAATTTTAATAATACGTTGCTTAATAGTTCTTTGTAATGTGTAAATGAAAAAAAAGTTAAAAATATTGTCATGCGAAGGTTAGTTGTGTTGTCAGAAGGGTCACATTAAGGTTGGTTTTTGTGGTCCATTTGGGAATTTTTTATAGTGCAAGGCTTTTTTTCTGCTGTTGTTGTTAAAACACTGACTGGCTTTATATTTGTGTACATATATCTCTTTACTTGGTTTTTTATTGTAAGGAATTTTTACACAGAATAAAAAAAAATTATTTTAAAATATTAGCCTACCACTGACAAGGGATTCGATTTAGAGATAGTGACAAATTTAGAGCATAATTTTATATATAAATATTCTTGTTTAGTAAAATTGGGTTACAAGAAAATGAACTTGAATAGAATTAAATAAATTTATGGTTTTCTAAATAACTTTAATTATTTATTTTAGTTAAATTAATTTATATTATTTTAAAAGCTTATAGAGTCTGAAACAGAACACATGGACTAAAATCATAAATTGAATGCTGAAAATAAAACTAGCAGCTCAAAATAGATGGTATTCAGAAATATCTTACTAGATCCCTCAAATATATTACTGGAATAAATTAGAACAAAATTGATCTCTTTATTGGGTGATCCAATAATATTTAATTTAAGATCCTGATAGATACCAACATATTCCATGGCATTAATTTCGATCTAATTAGATCCAGTACCACCTGTTAATAGACTACTGTCAAATTTTGAGAAAGTTCCGTCATCGATTTTGCGTTTAACAGCTGTTCAAAACATACAATGGATATGGATTTTTTTAAAAATGTAAAAAAGTGAATTTCGAGTGCTCATTAAACATTATTTTTTACGAAAAAAAACCGTCAATCTAAACAAGGAAAAGCTTGATAAATACTATGGGGACTCTGCACCATCGATTTCAATGGTAAAAAAGTGGTTTACTGACATTTGTTGTGGTCGCACAAATACAAATGACGCTGAACGTTCTGGACGGCCAATTGAGGTCAATACACCCGAAATGAATTGTTTCCTCTTTCGTCATATTCTCCGGATTTAGCCCCCAATGACTATTTCCTACTTCCAAACATAAAGAAATAGTTCGGCGGAAAGTGATTTAGCTCCAACGATGAAATTATTGATCAAAAAAATGCCTGTTTAATGGACCTCGTAAAATCCTATTTCTTGGAAGGGATACAAAATTCGAGAGACGTTGGACTAAGTGTATTGAGCTAAAAGGAGATTGTGTTAATTTTTTTTTTTTGCATAAAAAAACTGTGTTTCATTCAAAAGTCACGGACTTATTCATCCGCCCTCGTATATCGATGATCATTAATTGGCAAAAATAAAAAATTAAATTTCCTTAGTTTTTTATATCGGAAAAATCATGCAAATCGAGGGATATGTGTACTACTTTATTTGACTATCTTTGGCAATGTTATATATTAAAATTTATTGATGCATTGCATATCTCCAATAGCGTTTAATATAAAATATAATAAGCAACAAACATTTTTTTTTAATTTTTCAATAGTATATTTAATGCTCAATATATTTCCAAGTTTTTATTGATTGGAAAATTCATTAAAAACTAAAATATAATTTGATAAAAAAAAATTCTAAGAACTTGATGGCAATACAAAAATATATTTAAAAAATCAAACTAACTAACCAAACATACAATTTTATTTAAATTCTTTCAACAGTTAAATGTATTCATTTTATTAATTTTTAATAAACATTTATTGAGCTATTGAAGCTGAATAACTTTTTATTACATTTTTTTTATTTAAATAAAATACAATATATTAATTTCAGTTAAATACAAATAAGAAATCGAAACAAGGACATGCATTTAATAATTGAAATTTCAGCTACGACAACAGAAGTTAGTACCTGAATATAGCCCAGCAGAATTATTAATGAACTTGAGAATCACAGTCTTACAATTTAGGTGACCTAAATTTTAGAAGAACTAAGTTTGAGTTGACAGTTCGTTAGCTTAGTATTGTTATGCCGTATACATATGGCAAAATAACGCTTCGAAAACAATTGTGGCTTAAATTAACGGGCAAAATTTGTAAATTTGGGAATTACAAATTAAATTTGTTCTTAAGTTAATATGGAGTAACTAATAACTTTAGCTAAATAACTGATTTAAACGATAACAGCAGAAAAATATAGCTCCATTGAATTGAAGCACGTTTAACATTCCTTTGAACTAACTGTTTTTTTTATGAGTGTACCCATTTAACATAAGACTAAAAACAAATGCCAAAAAATAAATGTAACTTTTGACAATATAGCAATTGCAACCTGAAATAACAAAAATCTATTAATTTTCTAACAATAAAATTTAAAATTTCAATTATTTTAAAATAAAAACTAACAAGCGGGGTCTTCCGATGGGTTCTCTTCGATGTTAATGAAATTCGGATATGTGATGGTTTCTCTTCGATATTAATGAAATTTAGATATGTGGTGGTCAAAGTAAATAAATTTTTGTAAGGAAACATGTCCGAAACTTATAAAATTCATATTTTTTGAACGCAGCTGTGATGTACTGGAGAAAACAAAATTTTAATACCAATATTGTCTATCTAGTGTATTTGTTTTGTCATTTATTTAAAATATTTTAAATATACAAGTTTGGTATAATTTTTATTAAAAATAAAAATTATGTTTTTTTCGACCTTTAATTGTGCAATGAAAATGAAAAGTATTCAAGTTCGAGGCCATACTCTATATATCTTTATTAGGATATTGTTCTAACAAATAATCTATAGAGTTTTTGTTTTCAAATTTATTATTTGACCCTTTCAGGAATGTGTTGATAGATCAATTTCAGGAATTTTCTCGGTTCCCAGCATCAGAACACGTTTTGAAAGAAGTGACAATCCCATGCAAAACATCAAACATTCATATAAACTAGTTTTACACTAAACGAGAACTAATATATGAGCTCGAATTTAAAGATTACCTCCATTGATCAAAAAATAAATTTTTTTTTTTTTTTTTTTTTTTATTAATTAATAATCATATATTACAAATTATATACTATTACCCTAACCGAGCACTAGCTACTATGGCCTTCGGCGCGTTGTAGCGAAAACAGACCAGTGCCTCTGGTGGGAATCGAACCCACGACCCCCGCACTAATAAGCCAGCACGCTACCAACTAGCCTACCGGGGCGCACATTTTGATTTTTAATATATGTTAAAAGCTCTTCGGTAAAAGTCGGATAAAATCCAAACAGTAACGAATGTCGGAAAAACCTCAGACACACCCATCGATTAAATTTAATAGATATACATTAAATTTTTTTTTTTAGCTTAATTGAACTATAATTCTTTAACAAAACTCCATTTTTAATATCACTTAAAACACATTTTTTTTTAATAAAAAAAAAAATACTTGAAATTTACACGTTTCTCTTTGGAAATTTCGAAAGATTCGAATTTTTCGAAATAAGCCGAAAAAACGAAAAATCAATTCAGTTTAACCTTACTTTTAAATATTAGATTGGGTTGCTAAAAAAAACACGTGTCCCATATTTTTTTACTTTAACACATCCAAATTGCTTTAAGATTAGAGAGAACCCTTCAAGAGTCCCCCCTTGTAAGTTGCAGAGAAGTAACTGGACAACAATCAAGTAAATTGAAAACAATACTTAATTGCTACAAATTAATTAAATATGTACACAGAATTGTAAACTATAATTTTTTAACAAAGAATAGAAATTCTTGACACCATTTCCAAATGAAAATAAAAAGTGAAAACTTTTTAAATCTGATAAACACATGAACATTATGCATTTTTTAAACTCTCATATTTTTTGTCAAGTGTATTTCTCAAAGTATGAAATAGGTTTTCATAACCAAAATCATTGTTTAATTCATCATTCTCTTTTTTATCCAAAGCAAAACGGAAAATGTCATTCAGGCAATATGGGACATTTAAATATTCGATCCAGGAGAATAATTATTTTAAAAAAATATATTTTAGGTTTTTGGGAAAGAAAATATTTTTTCCATTCCAACAATTCCCAAATTAATTTCCGTTAAATTTTCTTAACTTATCAATTTATTTATTTGACACTATATGACGTAAAATTCTTTTTATTACCCTTTTCTTATAGCTTTCCAGTAAAAACAATGTCCGATATCTTATACCTCGAATAGTTTTCATCTTTTATAAGAGACCTCTAATTTTTTTCTATTCACCCGATGCAAAAAGCCTAAACAGTGTTACAGTACGTATTCAAGAGCTAATGTAATAAAAGCTTGTTTATAAATTTGCTTTTGGAAATGGTGTACTCAATATGAATAACAATAGACTAATTGTTGGTAGAATACGAAGATAATAAATATATGCACACAGAGAAAAATTTAGATATTTGCCTACTTAAATTGGTTACTATGACTCAAACTCCGTTAA
>JAEKOY010000726.1:0-20491 GCA_021234595.1 Delia radicum | reverse complement strand
CACATCGATTACCTCTAAAAGGAAAAAACAATAAACTGCGAATATTGTCCCAACTTATTGGACCGACTTAACGAGGATTTAAAAAAAAAAACGACCCCATGTGGCCAAGAAAAAAGTTCTTTTTCATCAAGATAATGCACGGGTGCACACGTGTGCAGTCTCAATGGCAAAATTCCATGAATTGGGCTACGAATTGGCACCTCATCCACCATATTCTACGGATTTAGCCCCCAGTGACTATTTCCTATTTCCAAACCTAAAGAAATGGGTCGGTGGAAAGAGATTTAGTTCCAACGATGAAATTATTGATCAAACAAATGCCTATTTTATATACCTCGAAAAATCGTATTTTTGGAAGGGATACAAAAATTGGAGAAACGGTGGACTAAGTGTATTGAGCTAAAAAGAGATTATGTTGAAAAATAAATTTTTTGTTTGCAAAAAAAACTGTGTTTCATTCAAAAAGTCACGGAGTTATTGATCCGCCCTCGTACATGTACTTACTAGAGTTGAAAAAATATAGATTTTGATTTTAGAAAAATTTTGAGATCACTACTTTATATTGAAAATAATGATAAAAATAAGTACTTTTGAGTATGCCCTTATCATTTATGTTCAACTAATGCAGAGAGTAAGCTTATGCCATTACTGGTAGTCCGAAAAGTAATGTTATGCCAGTACCGTTTCTACACTGGGACTTCAATTACAAAGACAAAAAAAGTCTTTATTTAATCATTTAATATTTATAATATTTTAGCTTTTAAAAACAATATAATTCTAACAAAAAAATCTGTTAACAAACTATTTTTTTCTGTCATTTACATTGACATGATATAAAAATTGAATTTATTTACCAGTCATCATTCAAAACTGCTTGAATATTTAATCAAAATATGGCTCTAATTGCATTGGTTCAATTTCGTGTTTTATTTGTCATGTCCATAAATAAACTCATAAAATTTTTTAATTAATTTTTTTTTGTGAAATAATAGGGGGTAAGTGTTCAGGTGGCAAATGGGGTATTGTGGGAAATTTCAAGTTATAAACACAAAGTGTTGCTTAAGCCCATATGTCAGGCGTAGGCAGGTAAGTGGCTTGAAGGGAGAAATTTGGGATTTCACAATCTTACGTAGGGCCGCACTATATTAAACTAATCAACAAAAATCTGCAGTAAAAAGCTGTGAAATTTTTTTTTAAAGATTTTTCTCTTTTAAACCCAAATTTTAAGTCGAAAAAGTTTTAAGGTAGTGACGTTTTAAATTGTGGGTCTTTCATTTTTAGCCCCTCATCTAGTGGAAAATATTTTAGTGGCCAGTTTTTTGGAGAAGGACATCAAAATCTTTTATATTTTTATGTATATAAATTCCACATACAATTCCCAAGTCGGAAAATGTTCAAGCATGCTTAAAATGCCCAGTTAGGACATTAAAAATTTTTTTTTTTTTGATTTATCCCCTTAAAACTTAAATTTCCTTAAAATGTGGACACATAAATTCTGTACAAGACACATCAATTAATAAATCTCGGGAAAAAAGCTTGAAAATAAAAAGAGTTGGTCTAGCCATATTTAAAAACATAAAAAATTTTTAATATTTATTACCAATTCTCTGAAATAATAAAAAAAAAAATCCCGGGAAATCCCGCACAATATTCCTGTGATTGCGGGATTGAAAAAAGAGTAGGATTGCCGTGAATCTCGTCCCGGGAATTCCCGGGACAAAAACCCTAGTTCAAACACAGTCGTAAACCTAAAAACTCCCAGAACTATAACGAACCGAAAATGTAAAGTTCTGGGGTCGCATTTGTCCATGTCTGTTGTATGATATCGACATTTTTCACACTGATAATAATCCATGTGTAAAATACGAAAAAAATGTCAAAATAACAAAAACTTTCGTAAAATGCACGAAAATTTGTTTATTTTACAAAAAATTTCGTTGTTTTGACATTTTTTTCGTATTTTTAGCATGAGTGCATGCAACTATATAAGGGGTTTCTGCAAAATGTATTAAGAAATAAAATGGATAGTCAAGAAATTAAAAGTTTTGGATAGAAAAACAATGGCAAAGTTTCTTGGTTAAAAAAAAAAATGTCATGTGGGCTTTATTATGACAATAGAGTTTTTTATCGAAGTTTAAATAGTTTTTTAAGAACAACCCAGCAAAAAATTTCCAAAAAGGTAAGCGGGTTTGTAATCAAGCATTTTGGGCAGAAGGCATTCCTTACTAGATTACCTACTCGATTCTTTTAAAAGGGCGTGAGACTAAAATAATTGATTCTTTAGAATTGATTATTTTTTTTACCGAAGAACCATTTACTTTATATTTTTAATAACTACATACATTTTTAATAAAGAAATAGTTCCATTGTAAAACTACGAAGTACTTACACAAAATAAATAAATAAATAGTTCCCTAGAAAAAATTAGAAGTACTTAAATTTTAAAAAAAGAAGTAGTTTCATAAGTAAATTCAACTTTTACTCACACGTGATTCTCCTAGGTCACTCAAATATAACGATCAAAACTCATACGGTAATAAAATCCTAAAAAGTGAAACATCGAATTGTTATGATAACATGGGATTGTCATAATTTTGGAGCTATAAACCACAAAAATATAAATTTTTCAAAAAAAAGAACAATTCAAAATTGAAAAACAAAAATATGACTTTTTTTTACACTCACTCACGATAACGTCAGTAATTTCAACGTCCACTCACAATTTTCTGCTCACGTGTGCTTCCCTAATTTATACCTAACCACAGTTTAACAAAATTTAGGCAACATGCAATTTCTGTTTTTAGTATTATTTTCCTGCAAATAAAAATTTGTTTGAAAATATATATGAGATAAATTCCTTTTTCAAAATTAGGAACTACTTCCAATAAAGTCCTTTTATTAAGAAACAGTATATGATTACTTCTTGAGTACAAAAAGTTATACATATAAGTTAATAACATTGTTATTTTCTTTTAAGTAAATAATTACTTTGTTATTGAGTTCATGCTTTCTGGTTTAAATTTAAAGAATTGATTACAATACTACTTGCTTTTTTGACTCTATCGTTGGAATGAGTTTGGTATTGCAGTTACTAAATTTGGCAATGAGATATGTAAGCAAGTGTGGGTATCACCTTCTTTTTGGAATGTGTAATTTTTTCCTGGGAAGTTAAAACAAATCCTGTAAAAATGTTTTTCAAATGTTACCAAACAATTTATTAATCGCTTTTTGACATTTTCCACCTGTTTCGGGGAATCGCTGAAATATTATGCTAAGACTAAATATTTCGAATATTTAATACTTGTGGAATATATTTCTAAAAAGAATTGTGATAATTAGTAGAATCTAACTTTTTAAAGTCAGATTTAAACTTATACCACTTTACCCCATTTGAAGCTACATATCGAGAGCCTATATACAATATATGCCAACTTAAATTTGGTCAAAATGGGTTTCCGATAGCAAATAGCTCCTCTATGCAATTTCAATCTGTGATATAAGTTTCAAAGCAAAACAAATATTTGTTCTCGTTTTATTTAAATTTTTGCTATTCAAAGTAAATTTTTTTTTGTGAAAAATAAATGCTAACTCATATTGTAAGTTCCCAACATTAAAAAAAAAATAATTAATTTAGTATAAATCTATCTCATATCTTATAGCATTTGGCATGCTGAGCCCGAATCTGGTAAAGGTATGGTAATTTTTTAGTACATAGTGGTTCCAAACAAAAACAAAATTGGTAATATATATGCACACAGAAAACAGTTTTGTAGTTGCAACTGAATTTTTTGAGAACCAAACTGTTTTGGTTCCACGTACTACCACTATTATTAAATTTTAATACTATAGTAACAACCGACATTTATTTACAAATTTCGAATTTTGAATATTTTGAATAACAATTGAATATTTTATGTTTATGGACTAAGTATAATATTCTGTAAATAGATTCACATGCATTCAACAAAATTTAAAATAAAAAAATGTTATGGCTCGAACCGGCGATCTTCCGTAAAAAAATTTATATTATTTTAAAATTATTTTATTAATAAAAAATTCTTATGCGGCGAACTGGGTTCGGACCGACGACCGCCTGCTTGTCATTTATATATTGGAAATTTATATTTTCCAATTTCAACCTTAAATGTTTTTTTGTTTCAAATGTAAATATGTATGTCTAAAAATCGAAATTCGGTTGCAGATCTCAATATTTTATTAAAGTTACCAAAACTATAAAAAAATTAATATATTATTTTAAAATTATTTTATTAAAAAAAAATCTTATGTCGCGAACTGGAGTCGAACCAGTGACCTTCTTCTTGTCAGGCAATTGCCTTACCTCTAGCCCAAATCCAATTTGAATTTGTATTTTCAAATTTCTATCTTGAATATTTGTTTTCTTTCAAGTTGAAATATGAATGTCTAAAAATAGATTTGTATGTACAACAGAAATTGGGTTGGTAATATTAATATTTTATTAGAGTTACCAAAACTATTAAAAAAACTTTATATTATTTCAAAATTGGTAACAAAAACTTATATTTTAGGTAAAATGATTATTTTTTTTGCAGGCGAAACTATTATTCGATTTTGTCTGTAAATATTTTATTCAAGGGATAAAATCTGCGAAAAGTGGTTGTTTGTTGGTTTTAAAGGTAATGCAGAAGATAATATTTTTTCAATATTGATTAGGAAAACCAATATTTTGAATGATGTGACTGTGTTTTGGTTAATTTTATATATTTTCTGTTTACAATATAGCTTAATTATTCTGATGATGAATTTTAAGTACTTACTATTAAAATTATTGAATAATGATTAAATTTTGTTGATTACAATGGAGTGGAATCAAAAAAATATATATATAAATATTTGAAGAATACGCACAACAGTGCAATTAATGTCAAATGTAATATATATTAGGCAATCAAAACTTAATGATCTTGTTTTCCACTCTGCAAATGTTGGTCTGAAAATTAATACTGGGAAAACGAAGGCAATGAAAATAAGAGCCACAAACAACAACCCTTTTTTCATCGGCAACGAACCGGTTGAATTTATTGATAAATTCTGCTATCTGGGAAGCATTGTTTCATCAGAAGAAAGTGCTAAATCAGACATCGAACACAGAATTTGGAAAGGCAAATAGTGCATTCTTTCAGCTGCGGAACATTTGGATATCCAATATTATATCGGTCAAAACTAAGATAAATATTTTCAAGTCAAACGTTCTATCAGTTTTGCTTTACAGATGCGAAACCTGGCTGACAACAGTAGCACTGAACTGAAAATTTGGTGGCCAAACGTCATAAGCAATGAAGAATTGTATAGAAAATGCCAAAGTGATCCCATTCCCATTATTATAAAGAAAAGAAAATGGAAATGGATCGGTCACACGCTTAGGAAGAACCCTGATGAAATAAGCCGCCAAGCACTAGATTGGAACCCACAAGGCAACTGAAGAAGAGTTCGGCCAAAGACCACCAGGAAAAGAAGCTTGCTCAAAGATATTAAACAAGCTGGAACGAGTTAGAACTACTAGCGAATGACAGAATATCTTGGAGAAATTTTGTAGAGGCCCTATGCTCCACAGGGAGTTAAGCGGAAATGAAGAAGAAGAAAATGTACTAAAAGCAAGGACCCAAAATAACTTTTATCATATTTAAGAATTAATTAAGAAGTTGATTTATAACACAGTTCAACAAAATCAAAAAAAATTGATGCTTCGGGTTTGCGACCTATCATTTCTATAAAACACTTTTGGACGCAGTTGACGAATATGTCCTTGGATTTTTAAAGTGAGCTAAAGTTAAAGAAATATTCGCCGAAATATGCTAACTCTGAAAAAATAATGGTTTTTTGATATGCTAAAATATGATATTTCAAAAAAATACGCAAACAAGTGCAAAATATGAAATTGTTTGCCCAGATATTAATTAGTAACAATATTTAAACCATCTTATGGAAGATACATTATTTATTTTTACATTAATAAGCAAAATAAGTGGCTTTTTAGCTCTACTGAGAAGTTGGTTTTTTTTTGAGTTGGCGAGTATTGAATATAGGTGCTCGATGTTGAAGTTATAGTTTATTTTGTATTTGTAAAGTAAAAAAACAATAATTTTTTTATGAATAATTTTAATTTATACAGCAATAAAAATCCTGAAAAACATTTATTTTCATTTGTAGTATATTTTTTACAATTTTTGCAACATTGCATTGTTGATGATTAATTTGATTTAAGCACAAATACAAACTTATTTACATGCATATGTGTGCAATTCTTGTATACGTACATATGAATACATATAAATACATATACTGCATATGTCATACTTCAAAAATTTTCGACACCTATGTATTGAAACCGATTTTCGATGCCTCTTAGTTCTCATGGTTTTATGAATTGAGAGCAATGGACAGTGTTAGGTTGATTGTACAAGAAAGTTATGATGTACAAAGTTTTACGTTGAAACGTCTTCACCAAAATAATTGATGGCCGTTCAAACGTAGAAAAATTATAAAAATTACTTAAAACTTACATGAGTTTTTTTTATTAATTTTATTTTTTTGTTCATAGTTTCTAATTTTCAGATCCAAACCAATACAAAATGGAGTCACTAGACTTGGGAGATACATTCACTTAAAAAAAGTAATTTCCATATCGCTGCTTGGTGAAAAATTGTATGGTGGTTTACAAGTGAAACCAAATTTTTCCGATTTTTAAACTTTCGCAGTTTTTCTATAGGGGTTTTGTGCCGTTCAATGTAATTGAGTTTTGAGAACAGTATTTGAAAAATGGCGTAATTTTATATAGTTTGAGGTAGGTATACCAAGTTGATGTCAGCCCACCAATAACGGTATACGACAATCACAAACTTATAATTAATTGGCGTAAATTTTTTGAACATTTATGTTTTTTTGCTATATATTTGAAATTGGCTAGCATATCGCGTGCATTGATTAACTTTGCAAACAGCAGCTTCGAATCAAAAAGCTTCGAACACAAATGTCATATAAAATATTTTTTTTTTTTTTTATTAATTAATAATCATACACTCACAATATTTTTTCCGTAAAGACTACTGAATATACACATTAAATTAACTGAAAATCAGTTAAAAACAGGACTACTTACTTTTCGTTAAAAACAATTGTATTTTTTAGTTTAACCTAAACGAGCACTAGCTACTATGGCCTTCGGACCAGTGCCTCTGATGGGAATCGAACCCACGACCCCCGCACTGGTAAACCAGCACGCTACCAACTAGCCTACCTGGGCGCACAAAAACATATAAAATAAAATTTAGAAAATATTTTAGCTCAAGGTGTCGAAAATTTTTGAAGTTCAACATATGTTTTTATGCTGATAACAATTAATTTATATGTTAATGTTAACAATTTACATGTGTACACACAATCGCGTAAATAAATATTTACATAATATCATGTAATATACTCATAGTTGTATGCGATATGTAGACTTAAAGAAATTTACACAAATATAAACAAAAACACACATACATGTGAATAAATCACAAAGACCCAAAAGAAAATTTATGTCGCACAGAAAGTATGTTTATTAAGAAATAAAAACATATGCTACCACCTAATTTTTGTATTTTTATAAAAGCTTAAAGAAGGCTTTAAAAATGTTAGTTATTTTTACACCATATCTTTAACTGGCAACTATATAAATATGTTGCATACTTTTAGGATATTGAAATGTTTCGAATTAAAAAAAAATTTATTTGTCTTATAAAAAATCTTTAAAATTTTCCACTTGATTTTTATATTATACTCATTTTTTATGTGTTAAGAGTCTGGCCTTGATTTGTAATATTTTTTTTTTATATACACCACTCCTTTGATAAACTGCCTATTATGTTCAAAACGAATTGACCGTATACAGTGTTCCATACTTTGATTATGTTGTAAAGAAACAAAAGTAAAGACACAATTTTTTTTATCTACCCAATCTCACGTTTAAGGGTTAAGAAAGAAGTGGGATTAAAAATTCATTTGCTTTTGTATAAAATCCTGTCTTTAATTTACGAAAACAAGATTTGCATGTTCACACGGTTAAAGTACTCAAGAAAACGAAAATTTTGATACCCATTTCGCCTATATAGTGTACACAGAGTTGCCACATTTTTGAATTATTTGATGATATAAAAAAATAGAATGGTTTAGAAAAAGCTCAGACACCGCCTCGGTTAAATTAAATAGGCATTGCTATGCATTATTTCTTGTTTAATACAACTACAATTTCTTAATAAAACGCCAGATTTAGTGTTACTCAAAACACATTTTTTTTTTAATTACAAAAATACTTGAAAGTCTTCAGGCATAATTAGTACACCAGTGAATGTGTCTTCATACCCCGTTTCTTTTGGTAGAACGAAATAAACCGGGAAAAACGAAAAATGGGGTAATTTTTGACCCCACTTAGTAACGCCTAAACATGAAATTGGACAACTAAAAAAAAATACGTGTCACTTTATTTTTATACTTTACAACTTATCCGAAGTTCATTAAGATCTGCCGGTCCGATTCCGGATACTTGTTAGTATATTCTTCGAAAGAATATTTTATTCTATAATTTGTTCAAAAAAATTTTAAAATTTTAAATTGCTATATAGACACATATTGATGTATTTTAACGTTAAGTACATACATATCTGGAAATTTTAACATAATTGTTGCCTTCATACGTACCATAAATTTTCAATGATACAATTTCATTGAAATTTATTTTGTGTAAACATATTACAATACATGTTTTTACATATATGTTGCTTTCCAAGCCAACTGTCCGGCAAAAAAAAAAGTATATCACAGCAATGCCAAACTAACAGTATTTGCTCTCCTATAAGAGACTAAGAAGAAATGGAACACATTTTTAAATTTTTCCAAAGAATGTGCGAAAAAGGCGTGTTTTAATATTGACAAATTTTGCAATCATTTTTAGTATATTATTTATTATTATCAGGCATGGATCCAGGAAAAGGTTTAATCTTTTTACATTTTTGAATTGAAATATATCATTTTTCATGTTTATTTACCCCCCCCCCCCCCCCCCCCTTAAACCACACCCGTTATTATTATTTACTGAATTTGGTAAATGTTGTAAATTTAATATTGTTAAATTTTGAAAAAAAATTTAGAACTAGTTCCGAATTTATAGAGTTATGCAAAAATCAATTTATCTAAAAATTGGCCAAAATTAATTTTATTTTTTTTTTTATTTAATAAAAATAGCCAGATATTTTTTTATCGATCTTGAAAGTTGCACAGTGTTACTCGTATAAGTTTTGGAATCGTGGCGTACCCATGATTTGCTTTGGGGGTGGGCTAATATATATTTTGAATGCAAAATTTCAGATAGTCTAAAATATCGAAACGTAACGTAGAATATTTGAATATTGTTTCTTGGGCGATTCCTACAAATTTCGTTGCAATTCGGATATAAGATCAAGGAGACAAAAGTAATAAAAAATTTTAATATTTTTAGTACTAAAATGGAAAGGCTAATAGCAATTTGGATTTCATTTGATACCAAAATTGTATATTGTTTCTTAAAAAACGAGTGAAAATTGGGTTATTTTTGATCCCAAATTTAAACCCTTCAACATGAAATTGTTAACATTTAGGGGGTAAAAAGGTGCACATTCTTATTAAGTTATTTAAGTTTTATGGTAATCGGATCACATCAGTCAGCGGTGATTCCTTGTTAGTTTGAGGTAAATAATAGTTGTTTTTTTCAATAAAAAACTTATCAATTATATTTGACTGTATTTAGACTATCCAAAACCGTAACCGAAACCCGGATTTTTATTTTCAAAGCACAACCGGTTTCGAATATTCAAGAAACCGTTTTTTTTTTGTTTCGGTTAATTTCGTTGGCAGAATTTGGCAAATAATTTGATTTTGTACTTCGAAAAAAAAGGTAATTTGAATTTGTATTTTTTATGCTGCAACTTGAAGAGAAGCTAAATATTTCAAAACAGACTTATGACTCATAACGCTCCTATGAAACAACAATCAGGAGCTTGGGCAAGCACAGAACCCTAAAAAGCTGAAGCTTTCATTAACTTGCGAAATACAATTATTTTACACATCGGATATAGAGCACGAAATAAAAACTGGCCTAAAGTCATGGAAGTCCTGAATTCGACATAACTACTTCCAAAATTCTTAAACAACTTCCTCATGAAGCAATCGTAAAACTGAAAAATATAATATAGACGTGCATAAAATTAAAATATATACCAATATACTGAAAAGTATCTGAAGTAATTATGATTTAGAAGCCGGGGAAAAATGCAGTATTTCAGTATTTCTTTGTCATAGAGATGTCACGTGAGCACAATTGTGCGTGATTCAAGTTAATCATGCGTGAGTGTGAGTGAAACCATAATTTACTCACGTTAACGAGAGTGGTTGTGAGTAAACAAAAAAAATCCTCGTGCGTGAGTGTGCGTGAGTTAAATTTTTGCGTGAGAGAGAGCGCGTGAGTATAATTTTCGCCAACATTTCTTGTTTTGCTTTTGATAAACGTTTTTTTTTAATTTTGAGCGAATAAAAATTGGGTGAATGCAATAACCACCACTGAAATAACCCCCACCGCCGAAATGAAATAAGCCCCACCAAATTTATAAAAAATTTAAAGTGTAGCTTATCTCATTTTTGGTGGGCAAAGTTTCATTTTAATACGTGGGTATTATTTCATTTTATTACCCACCACATTTGGTGGGGGTTAATTCATTTTCATTGGTGGGGATTAATTCATTTTGGTGGGGTTTAATTCATTTTAATTCTAATATCAATTCTTGGAATTAATTCCTACTTTTACAGTACTAGTTTTATTTTGTAAAGGTGATATTAGAAAGTACGAAAAAAGAATACGTTATTTCAATTAAAAAAACACATTTCTTCTTATTAAAAATCCATTCATGCCCATATCACCAGGTTCCTTAGTTGGTAAAAAACTAATAATTTGCCCTTTTACAGAATGTTGACATAAAGGTGTATCCATATTTTAGAAGGACACGTTGGGGTCAATAACACCAACTGAAATAAAACAAAAATGGAAATGAAATCAAATTCGCAGGTTGACTTTATTTCCAACAAAAATGGAAATAAAACCAGTTGGCTATATTTCCTTTTAAAGAATATCGTGTTATCCAATTTAAATCAATATTCCATTTATTTAATCTCAACGTGAAAAAAAATGTTTATTGTTTTGTGTCGCGGGCAGGAAAATTTTATTAAGCGAAGCCACCTGCCGCGTCCTACTGGAGGAAAAAAAAACCCCTAAGAACGGCCGCAGGCCGCCACACAGAAAAACTTAAGCTTGCGAAGCCATATTTCATTATTTGCCTCGTATTGACAAAATGTGCCAACTTTGAATAAATATAAATAATGTGAAGTGGGGCTTATCTCATTTTCGGTGGGCAAAGTTTCATTTTAATACGTGGGTATTATTTCATTTTAATGCCCACCAAATTTGGTGGGGGCTAATTTATTTTCATTGGTGGGGAATAATTCATTTTGGTGGGGATTAATTCATTTTGGTGGGCACAAATTCGGTGGGGCTTATTTCATTTTCGGTGGGCACAAATTCAGTGGGGCTTATTTAATTTCGACGGTGGGGTTATTTCAGTGGGGGTTATTTCATGCACCCTAAAAATTCTGCATGTACTGTGAGTAGAAAAGAAACTTCGTGAGTGATTGTGCTTGAGTGGAATTTTTTTCTTGTGTGCGTGAATGAGAGAGTGTGAGTCCAAATTCGTTGAATATTGTCCTTTTAAATATTTTAATATTTGTATGTTCAAACTGCATGGCGTATGTAAAATTGTATTGTCTGTGTTAAGCACATATATGGTATGTAGGTTAACATACGATACAATATTAGAATATATAAGAAGGAAAATAAAACTGTTTGTTATTTTTTTTTATTACAAAAAATTGTTTAATTAAAAAAACAAACAAATTTTCCTCATTTATCTTGTATTTCTGCCATTTTAGCAATCTAAACTGCCACTCTTGCTAAATTAGTATGCCTCCTTCTTAGTATTATTTTAATTAACACATTTTAAATTAGTGTTATTGCCCAAAAGTGGCTGATGAGTACAAATTAGAGACCTGTTGTATATTTTAGCTTTATTTTAATTTCATGGCTAATTCAACTTAATTAAAATACTAGGCGTATAAACGCATATTCAACAAATTTGTTTAGAAGTTTAAACTTCTGCTAAAAAAAAAATAAACATTAGTTTGAAGCTTATTTGCCTAGGCAGAGTAGTGCAATATTTTATTAAAGGCAAACAAAAAATTTTTAAATTTTTTGTAGAATATTGATTTGAAAACATATTTAAACAGCTAACAGCCTAGAAACATGCAGCAGTTTTTAATGGCAATTGAACCTTATAGTATGCTTCAATAACTTAAGATTCGTATAATGTAGCATATGAAATTTTGAAATTTTTATGAAATTTACAGAAAAAATCCATAGCTTTTTGGTTTTGTACCACAGTTTGTTCATTCTTGTATAATCTAACTAATCACAATATTTATACGTAAAGATATATATTTAAAAATGTAACCTTTTAATGCTCAATTGTTTGTTTCCGATGATACCCATTGTAGAAACGGTTACCAGTAATGATTCCAGTTTACTCTATGCATTACTTTAAATCATATAATAATTAATAACGAATTAAAGTAAAAAATAATTCCTTATTTTATCATTACACTCAAAAAAATAAACCTGTAAAAATAAAATGACATTGCAGAAAAAACTGTTAAATTTAAATAAATATTAATTATTTAAAAAATTATTCTCTATCCAAGTAAAACAAAAACTGATAAGGGGCATTATCAAATTATATTAAATTATATATAAATTAGATATGCGACGAAATCATATTTGATCCGAAAAATGAGAAAATATAGTTGTATATAATATACATCAAACTGTATCGAATTAGATAGAATTTGTACCTAATTGCATACAATTAGATTTATTTCGATGCAATTAAATACAATTTTGTACAATTTGATGTATATTAGATACAATTTTATCCGAACTTTTTTCCATTTCTACGATTTTTTTAAATTTTGTTATAATTTACGATTTTTCCCTGTTATTGACACTTTTCTCTAAATTTGTTTGAAATTAAAATTAATAGATATGATAAGAATTTTAATAAAAACTAAATCTATTAAATAGTTACAAATTATTTTAATTCATACTACAATTTCCTTAATCGAATTCCCTTAAACTTTTAATTGATTTAACAAATATTTTAATTGAAACTCGATTTTAGTTTTTTCTGTGAGATCTTTAATAAAAATATTTGGATAATGGTTTTTATTTTTTAATTGGAAAAATTAATCAAATCAATTAAACATTTGTTTGAAATCAATTTATATTTAAACAAATCTTTAATTGAAAATGTTTGGACAATAATTTTTTCCGTGCAGAGAGACAAAGCTTAGCAGTTTCGAAATTAAATTCCTTATTTCAACATTTCAGTATTTCA
Organism: Delia radicum; assembly: GCA_021234595.1. NCBI lineage: Eukaryota > Metazoa > Arthropoda > Insecta > Diptera > Anthomyiidae > Delia > Delia radicum. Next base: position 6,944 of record JAEKOY010000726.1, on the reverse strand, counting down.
GTGTTTAAAATATTTCCTGTTTCTTTCTTCTTGTATAATTATGTAAATTAATAAAAGCTTATACACATAGAAGAACAAAAAAATATAACAAAATGAAAGAAGCACTTTTCATTTTCTTGATTGCATTTACCCAACACTTTTTGTTCATCTAATGAGCGGTTTTACGATATATTATATACCCTTGTATAACTACACTGCTTTGCAAAACTATAATTACACATTAATTTCACAAACTTTCGTAAACTAAAAAAAAAAAGTAAGAGACTTTAAAACGGCACAAGTGTAAAACCAATGGAAAATTCATAATATTTTACCAAAAAAAACAATTCATTTATATTTTATTTTACTATTTATAAAGGTATAATAAAATCAATTAGTGTTTCATCACTATAAATACACTTGACTAAATATATGAAAATTTACAAAACTTTATGAAAAATATTTTAAAGCAGCAGTTTTAATAATGCGTGAAGCCTCCTTTTTTGAATCCACTCGAAAATTCGATGTTACATACTGTCTACCAGATTTTTCAAAGTTCTTCCGTTATAGATCTCGACGCATCAATAACTGCTTCTTTTAGATGGAAAACGCTTTCACATTGACGATTTCGGCCTAAACACGATTACCCGTCTGCCTAAATACGATATCAATGGGTTTTGATCCGGAGAACATGCGGGGCCATTCCAATACTATTATAGAGAGTACTTATATAGAGTGCTGATAGCCATTCCATCGTCTGACGACTTACATTTACTGAGGCATTGTCTTGTTGAAAAATTAATGCTTCTTCGTTGCTATTTTCAATAAATGGCACCAATTTCTCTTCTAATACAGTAATGTCTTCAGGAGAATTCATTTTGGTGCTTGCAAATGCCAAATCAACCTCACCGTCGAATTAGAAAGCGCCTTAACGTATTAAAAAAGCGCCACAAACCTCCGAAATTTCTTTTTGAGAAATTTCGTGGTTCCTTACGTAGGTCGCTCTAATAGCTGTTAAAAACACCTGGACCATCAATATTGAACGTGTTTCTCATCAGAAGAAATCACCTTTAAAAGAAACTTATGTTGAAACAGTCCGACCGACAACAGCGATTATTGACTTACCTATCTCAAGTTGGTTTGTAAATTCCTTTTAGCGAATTCAAGTCGAGCAGTTTTGTGGCGGGATAATAAAATTAGCTCAGACAACAGCTTCTAACGAGTAATTCTCTAGGAATCCTTTGAGTGCCTACCGCCTCTTTTAGTTTTACCATAAGCACTCGGATTACATGCAAAATTTGTGACAAATCCATATGAACGATTTACTTTTCTAGCAATTTCCCGAAAACTTAAACAACTTTTTAAATAGGCTGAAATTTCCCTGTTTTCAAAATTACTAAAAAATACTTAAAATTGCAAAAAGAAAATAATTCTTTAATTTTTCTTTATTTGTCATTATTCTTTGTTTGCCGTTATATGTACACACAGAGAACAATTTTCCCATTTGCCAACTGAAAATCGATTACTGCGACAGAAATCGGTACAATTGGGTTTGTCAACAAAATTCGTTTGACACAACTAAATTTTATTTGCAACACCCAAAATGTTCAGAAATCATATTAAAATATGGTTGAATTAACTGAATTTATTAGTTGTAGCAAACAAAATACACTTCTTAATTCGGTTGGAACTTTATTTTTCTGTGTATAATTATAGTTATGAAACACTAACAAAATATAATTACAGAATTTTTCTCTTAAATCAATTAAGTAATCTCTTAAATTTTACATAATAAGAGATCAGTTATCATACTTTAAAACTGGTAAAAACTTAAAAAAATGTTTGTAATATTAGAAAAAAATAGCAAAAAATCATTTGAAATTGTAGTTATGCAACGCAGTGTATGCTACAAATAACACATCGATGGTCATAAGTTAACAAACTCTTTGAGGCCATTATTTTTTATATTTGAGAAAAGTATATTAAACCATATTTCAGCTATACAGAAGTCATTTGGCAACCTTATCTCAAGTTGTCAAAAATTGGTAGTTAAGATGTGTCAACTTATGACCATCCTTATACCACATCGTTTCACACTGTATATGTTTATTTATTTTTAGGTCATAGTTTTTAATTCATTTTTTTAATTATCTTAGGTTTTTTTTTCTTATTTTTCTTATTTACTACTATGCACTCAGAAAAAATGTAGTAAATAGTGTGATTTTTTACACTTTTTGTCATTAAACACATATTTAAATTTAATGAAAAATTACATCTTTTACTACCTTTTCGAAGTCCAAGATTATCTGTTTCTTATAGAAAATTGTACATTTTAAAACTTTTTTGTGAAAATTTAAAGCTATGAGACATTTAGAATTGAAATATCACTTCGATTCATGATATAAAAAAGAACGAAAATATTGTACGAATTACCACTAGACTATTTGGAATTATAGCGCTTATTGATATAATTTTATAGTTTCGGAATTTTAGATAAAATATATAAATTAATTAAAAATCGTACAATTTTATAAAAAGTTGTTACATTAAAAACCCCAACTAAACTCATCAAAAATAGCATTTATAAGCACACAGAGAAATAAATGCCAACCGAATTGAAAAGTGTATTTTAATAGTAACAACTTACAAAGTTAGTTAGTAAAATGACAGTTACTCTGAAAGAATTATCCTTCATGATATTAATGAAACAATTTAATAGAATTTTCTTCGACGATTCAATGAAATATTTCATTATATCCAATAAATTTTATTAATATTAAGAAATTTTTTCATTAAATTTTTTTTCATAAATTTTTATAGTTTCATAAAAAAAATTCAATCGATTTTATAAATTTACTCTTCATAAATTTAATGAAAATATTCTTTAGAGCTATAAAATTATTTCAAAGACATATTTTTTTATATTTTTATGAACCTTCATAATTTTCATTAATTTTCATACATTTCAAATCTAATTCTCAAAAGTTGAACATATTTTATTAAGTGCTTTATTATTCAACTTAGCATTGTATTAATTTTGGACTTCTATGAAATTATTAAAAAAATCATATAAAGCCAATGCATTTTTCAGGACATTCATGAATAATACATATTATTAATTCAAAGAGCTTATTATATTAAAAATGTTATGAAATTGTTTCATAAATTTCTATAAACGTTTCATTGTCGGGATGATTTATTAGTTTTATGAAGTTTTTCATTAATTCTACAAACATTTCATAAACATTGACTTCATAGATTCTATGGAAAATTTTCAAAGGTGTGATGAAATTCTTTACTGAAGTGAAGATAATTCTCTCAGTGCACATTATATTTCCGAATATTTTTGGTGTTGCAACTAAAATTTAGTTGAATTAATCGAACTTTGTTGTGAAAACTAATGTTCAGTTGTATCAACCAACTGAAATTCGTAATAACCGAATTTGAGTCTTAGTAACCAAATTTCAGTTTGCAAATAACCAAAATAGTTCTCTGTGTGAGGAATTTCAAAAAATGTCTATGTTATGTATATGTTAGCCGATGTTTAAGTATGCTAAAACCATTTCCGTTAAGTTTACGTTTAAAGCAAATTACATTTCAAAATATATTTCACCACCAAAAATTTAAAAATACACTCAAAATAATTTGTTGTCATATATTAGAACTTAAAAAGAAAACCGCAATTATATTAGACAACATGCATTTTTGTCATTTTATTATATTTAATTAAGTTTAGGGTTACTTATTTATAGAAAATCACATTTACTATTTAAAAAAACTTCAATTTAGCAAAATTTTAAAAAAGTTCATAAAATATTTGCGTTTAAAAATGTTAAAATGCCTTTTTGACTCGTAAGTGCTATTGGGAAACTTAATTCATCAATTTCAAATATAATTGTAAATGTCAGACCCAAAAAACATACATATTCAAAAAATTTACTTAAATTCCTTATACGTTTGTGAAGTTTTTGCGACGACCTTAATTTGATATACCTCAAACCCTATAAAATGACACCATTTTTTAAATAATGTCCTCAAAACTCAGTTTCATTAAACGGCGGAAAAACCCAATTTAAAAAACTGCGAAAATTAAAAATCAGAAAATTTTGGTTTCACTTGTAAACTATCATACAACTTTTCACCATGCTGCGATATCGAAATTATTTTAGAAGTGTATATTCCATTCCTAATATCGCTTAAACAACATTTCGAAAAGCTTTAAATACTGTTTGGAAATCCTGGACGTCTAAATTACATTATGAAAGTGAAAAATATAATTTTGACGAAATTAGACTGCACTAATAGAAATTTGTGCGTAGTATTAATGAATTCCATCATTAATCCAATGAATTTTTTCATAAAAAAGTCCCAAAGAAACGTTTCATTGAGTCAATGAAAGGTGTTTCATTAAATCAATTTTAATGAATGGTTTCATTGACCAATGAAAATTTCTTAAAGTATATGACATTGTTTTCATTAATTAATAAGGTTCATGTGTTTAATGAATAAAATTCATAGTTTGTTGAAATCTTTTCGTTGATATTTAATAATTTGCACTTTTTACGACTATTTTAGCATAGAATTAATTGGTGGTTATTGAGAAATTATCATTCGTGGATATTATTTCTAAGGTCTGGTCTGGACCAATTTTAATTTATTTCAGCTGTTATTGCTTTATTTTTACAAAATTGTTCAATCTTTCTTTACCACTTTTTAGTTAAATTACGACCATATTAGAACAAAATGTTAAATATTGTTAACAATGTTGTTAAAAAACAAAAATTTTTTATCGTTTAGCATAAAGGTTTGGGTAACATCGTCAAAACGATAACAATTTAGGTCTCGTTTTGAACAAAACTATAACGTTTTTCTTTGATAATCTGTTCCCTGGAATTTCGTCAAAAACTGTTAGCTCTAGGCAAATTTAAAAAAAAAAATTATTTATATCAAAGTTTTGGTTAATTCTGCTTAGAAGAAATTTTTCAGTTTTTTTTAGTTTAAAAAAAAATTTTTTTCTTATTACAAGTCAAAATTTTTATTGAAAAAAATTTTAAAATTTTTCATTGATTTAATGAATTTTTTTTGAAGTTATGAAAAAATCATAAAAATGTTAATGAAAAAAATAACAATATTAGTGAATTTTCATTCAGTTAATGAAATTTTTCATTAAACCAATGAATCGATTTTAATGAAATCGTTTCATTAATACTATGAAGGAAAATTCTATCAGTGTGCCCAGTGTAGAAACGGTAGCGACATGTCATTACTTTAACACACATAACACACCTCTGCATTACTTTAACACAACTAATAAGGACTTTCTAAAAACTAGTTAATTTCTCATCATTTCAATAGAAAAAATAAGGCGTTCCCCACAAGTACTTATTTGTTATCATTATTTTAAATATAAAGTAATAATTTAAAATATTTTTGAAAATCTAGGTTTGACTTATTACTTTTTCCCTTCTAGTAAGTACATATATAACTACTTATTTCTGATTTTTTGTAAGCTGGAAAGTAATGACATTCTGTACAAGCAACTCATTTACGTTTCTATCTATTATCAAGTATAACAAGTTGAGATAGCTCAGATGGTAGAGCGGTTGACTGACAACCTGGAGCTCCGGGTTCGAATCCCTTGTAGCACATTTTTAAAAAAAAAAAAAATTATTATAAATTTAGTTTTTTTTTAATTTGTTTTTAGATTCATTATTTTGTTCGTACCACATTTTTTTTTTGATTTTACGAAAGGGGTTTAGTAATGATAGGTCATTATTTTGCGCAACAGTCCATATAAGTGTAATGACAATTGTAAGTACTGTCAGCTAATAAGGTAATGCTTTTATACACTGGGTGGTTTGGCCAGAGTAGGATTAAAAGAAAATTTCTCGAATACTTAGTGGCATTCAGAAAAATATTACATATAGAATTGTTTCGCTATTAAATCCTACAAAAGGCATATTATAATATCTGGAATAAGTTACAAAAAAATTTTTTATTTTTTAATAAATGTTGTCAAAATGACTGATACGGTCATTCTAGTCAAAAAAGCAAATAATGTCAAATGTTTTTATATATTATCTGATTTTTTTTACTGACATATTATTATGAGTTTAAAATTTCGAATTTTCTGGTATAATCCATTATTTTTGTTTTATCTCTATTTCTGGCACAATTAATATTTTCTTACAGTGTACTGTGTATGTGTGTGTGAGTATGGTATTTTAGTGCCTTATTATAAGACATTTGTTTTAATATCATGGCTGGCAATTGCATTTAAGTAGTTCACTGAGTCTCACAGACCAGGCGCGTACCCAGCATTTCTATTTGGGAGCGAACTTTTTTGATCAAAAATTTTACTTACACCCAGAAAAAGGATTTGCTGGAATTCGGTCGAAACCCTTAAAATTCATTTGATAGGACGTTATTTTATTTGGAACTACCAATAATCGATTAAGAAAGAAAAAATAATTACTTAAAATTAAAAAGAGTGCAAAGGAACTAAAAAATAATCGGTTATCCAATTATTGTATTTCCAATCAACTTTTAAATAAAATTCGGTTAGTAATTGTGTACGGTAGTAGAGCACCCATTTATGTGTGATAATACAACAGAGTTTTTTTTTTAATTGTCGATAATCAAAAGTGTTTACTGCAAAAAACGTTATTCGCAATTAAATATGCCACTAAATTAGGGTTCAGTAGTACCAACCGAATTGTTTATAGAAGCAACTAATGATTGGCATTGGTAAACGAATTTGAGACAATGTTTGTTTTTCTAAACAAAATATTTAAATGCAAATTTAACATCAACATTTCTAAGTGTTTGTGGTGTAATGGGTAGAGAGCTGGCTTTTACTCCGAGCTTCCGAGTTCAAATCTCGGAAAAGACAAACACAAAAGTGTTTTTAATTGAAATAAAATGAAATTATTCGAATTCGAGACCATACATACTCTATATTTCTT
>JAEKOY010000725.1:0-20567 GCA_021234595.1 Delia radicum | reverse complement strand
TGTATTTTGTATATTTTTCATTTTATTCATTTATTAAACGCTTAGATGTTTATAATACATTTCAATAAAATTAATTATAGATCGTTTTCTCTGTCTATAGACAAAACAGCTACAAGTATCAGGTCCCTCTCCGCAACTATCAATAGACCATGGACAATCAATGAAATGTTCCCCATGTATCGAGTCTAGGCAACTCCTTATTTTCAAATTCATCCATTATATCGTAAAGTTTAATATATAATGGGAGATCCTCAAAAGAAAATGTATCCATCATATTTAAAAAGAAAGGTGTCAATTCTCTCTCTCGTAGTGTTGGTATTAATATCATTGTTTCTGATATTTGAAAATAATAAGTTAAAATGTTCATAATAATATTAGTGTATGTTTATGGAGATTGATAGTGATGATGATATATTTACAAATATTGAATTTGGAACGATGTCAATAAACATTGTATCCTTTTAATTGTACTTATAATTTTTATTTTATTTAGATTTAAATTAATTTTTTTAAATATTTCTTATGTAATAGATGATATTTATAAAGATTTTAGAAAAAATTATGAAAATAACTGTGTTTGAGGAAAATTTAATTTTTCATGTTGACAAATACGACTATAAGTTTTGTCATATTGTCATTTATTTAAACAACTTTGCGTACCTTGAACATTAAAGGATTTATTATTATCGATCATGGATGAGAATACAATAGCCAGACGTGTTTTCTGGAATATTACTGCTTGTCTCAAACTCAATGTTTATATCAATTGGACCGTTTGTAGTAGATTCATTTGATGGCTCACATCAATGATAATAATAGGAGCAGTATTTTTAAATTCTTGACAATTCACAATGGGTTGAGGTTCTTTCATATAATAGTTTTGTTGAAATCTCACATACATATCATAGAGAATAGCAAAGCGTTCATTAGCAAATTTAATATTAAGATCATCATAAGGATATGATTCTGAATTCAAGTGTACTTTGAGGTTAGTTAAATTGCAGTGAACAAATTTATTATCTTTTGGAATGCTATTATTAATGCAAAACGAGGACGTTTCTCTGTTGGTAGCTAACTTACATTCCAAAGGTGACTATTTCTAGTTGTTAGTTGAGGATTAATGACAGTCCCAACTGTGGAATGCTATTGGTAAGTTTTCCTCCGTTTTTATCACTTTTCATCATATTTAATTTACTAAAATCCGATAAGTGTACATGAAGAATTCTCCATGAAATATTTGTAATTTTATTTTGGGTTTTGTCAGTATTTGCTGTTGAATACACCATGCCTTCATCACTTTTACTACGCAGTAAAAATTAATTCATGTTTAGATTTTAAAATTACTTTATATTGAAATCTTCAGCAAATCACAGTAAGACTTTTAGTGGAATATAAAAATTAAAAATTGAAAAATAAAAATTAAAAATTGAAAATTAAATAAATAAAAAAAATTGAAAATAAAAATTAAATTAGGGTTCTTCTTATTTTGGTTGTTGTTTTTTTGGAATGTGATAAATTTTATTTTTCTAAATTGTTAAACAAAAATATTAATGATGGGGTGTGAAAATATAAAGGAAACAGTTTTTAAATTTCTGTGTGTGAAAAAATGTTATTCCTCTAAATATTGTTTTAATAAGATGGTTTTATTATTTTAGGTGTGGAGGATATTTTTTGGCTAGAAGCGTGAAACAAGGGGCGGTCATATGTTTTAGAACTCTTTAATCTACAATGTAAAATTTATGTTGAATTTGTATAGGAAGTAAAACTCTGCTTGTCAACATATTGTTCGCAACTAAAATGTGTTTACATCAATAAAATTCTTTGAGTAGTTTTTATGCCATCACTAAGGAGGGTTGTAATGAATAATAAAATAGGAATTAAAACTTTGTTTGACACCATATTGCTTAAAACTATTTAAAATTTGTTAGGGTCAAAGTAAAAGACAATTTGTATTTACACATGTTTTAATATTAATTTTTTTATTAAACACTTAGATGTTTATGATACATTTCAATTAGATTAATTACAGCTTGACTTCTATGTCTATAGATGAAGCAGTTGCAAGTATCTGGTCCCTCTATGCAAACTATCAATAGACCATGGACAATCGATAAAATGCTCCCCATGCATCGAGTCTAAGCACTCCTTATTTTCAAATTCATCCATTGTATTCATAAAGTTTAATATGAAATGGAGATCCTCAAAGGAAATGTAGCCATCATACTCAAAAAGAAATGCGTTAATTCTTTCGCGTAGTGTCGGAAATTCCATCATTATTTCAAGATGATGTTTCTCTCCTTATCTCTATTTTTAATACTAATTAAAAAATTTATTTTTCTTAATGTGAGAAGAGGATACTTGACAAATATATCCCGAAACTACTAATTATATAAGAGTGAGGGAATACAATGATTTATCATGCACTTTCCTTCACTCTGGATCGATCAATTGGAGGGTGGAGTTAAGGCATAAGACATTTTTCAATTATTTTCTTTAATTTTAATTATAGGAATGTAAGAACAATCATTCAATAAAAAGCAGTCCAATAGTAAAGTCAAAAATGGATATTTCATCATCTCTAATTAATAAATTTAATAATTTCAACAGTAAACCAATTCTCTATATTAAAGACATGGAGAATTTAAAATCCTATACTGTGTTGAAAGCCATACGAATTAAAACTAAATTTGGCAAATGCAATAAGACTTGAAGTCGAAAATAACAATATATTTCTACCAACTAGATATAACGCCATGACTGAAGAAGACTAGTGGAATTATCCTCTGGAAATTACTGCATTAAAAAAGAAGCTGGAGTACACGAGAAATCATATCAATTGCAGCTGGAGCAATTCAATTTAAATAATGAATATATTATTCTTCAAAATAGTACATATCCAGTATGGAATTAAAATGTTAATAAATATTATTAAATAAAGCAAAATTATATAGTTTATTTAAAAAAGTTTTCTTTTTATTTATTATAAATTTCATACAAAAATTGTAGGCATAAATGTCCACAATTAAACGAATTATATTTTTGATGTTGATTGTAGTTATATTCTAAATTTCTTCCCAAGTATTTACTACTTCCAACGGTGGCTGCAATTTCCAAAACTATCAAAATATTCATTTTGTTGATTATTTTTATAGTATGCTACCCAATGTGTTCCACAGCCAATTGATGAATCTAAATTAATAATTCCACATTCTTTGAGTCTAGGACGTTTGGGGAGTGAGTCTCGCATAAAAATATCTCTAAAATAGGGAATATGTGTGGCAAACATCCTTAAATCAACATCAGTGAGTGGTCTTTTGGGTAGCATCTTTAACAGTTTTTGATGATTTATTACATACAAGACCATATCCTTTTTATATGGCTTAAGAAATAATCCTTTTCCCATTGCAATAGCCTCCATTGTTTTATTATGTTTAATGGGCTCATCAAGATTTTGCTTAGCATTTTTAGCAGTGTTAATTGCTTTAGTAATAGCTGCTCCACCAGAAGATAGACTACCTAAGGCTCCGAGTGCTGTAAGAATTGGTACTAAAGGCAAGAAACCTCCAATTTTGGGAACATTTATTATGCGAGGTATAACAACTTTAGATTTTTTTTCCTTTTAGAGATTTATTGATAACTCTACGTGCAATTTTAATAGCGTCATTAATATCTCTGGGTTTTTCCTTCTTTAAACTTTTTGTAGCCATTCTTACCGCATCGTTAAAAATTTTCTTTCCACTTTTGTATTGACCCTTTACCCCCATTCCAAATTTAACTTTTGCTTTCATTGCGTTGCTTACAAAATATGCATTTGTTTTCTCGCCAATACTACTATCCTCGGCTAAAACTCTTTCCCAAGCACGATTTTCAGGTATTTTATCAGCTTGATGTCGTTTATTAATATCCTTATTTTGGGAATATGATTATAATGTTTAAGCAGGATGAAATGAATATGAAGCACATATATAGCGATCACGTTGGTATGGTTATGAGCTATAAAAAGTTTTGTGATATATGTCAAGAATGTTGGAAGGAAAAATGTGGATTTTTAATAATAAGTAAAGATGATGATTTAGATGCTGGTCGATACAGAAAGTCGTTTAATTTTTTCATTGAAATATAAAAAATGTAAATTCATAAATCTACTTAGTCAAGAATAGATCACTGAATCAATTACATCTAAATTGATTTCTATACAATCATCTGTTTATTAATATCAGACCAGCCAGCAGACATCTGATCTGATAAACCAGACCAGCCAGCAGACATCTGATCTGATAAACCAGACCAGCCAGCAGACACCTGATCTGATAACCAGACCAGCCAGCATACATCTGATCTGATAAACCAGACCAGCCAGCAGACATCTGATCTGATAAACCAGACCAGCCAGCAGACACCTGATCTGATAAACCAGACCAGCCAGCAGACACCTGATCTGATAAAACCAGACCAGCCAGCAGACAACCTGATCTGATAAACCAGACAGCCAGCAGACACCTGATCTGATAACCAGACCAGCCACAGACACCTGATCTGATAAACCAGACCAGTCAGCAGACACCTGATCTGATAAACCAGACCAGCCAGCAGACATCTGATCTTGCCGATACCTAATCATAATTTTAAAACTAATAAACGATGGAAGAAAAAGTTTTGGAAGAATTAGTAAGACGAGAAATGCTTGAAAAGGAAATTTCAAAGTATAAAATTTGATGAAATCTAACACAACTAAACAACTCAAAGATACATTTAGGCCTATAACGGAACCATTGAAGGGAATTTATTGATATTTCTAAAAATACTAATACAATTTCAAAAATTATTAAAGATGAAATTAAAAATGAAATGGCTAATTACCTCAAATATTAGCTTTAACAAGTACCGATGAATTCGAGCAAGTACTCGAGAAAGAACATATAAGTACTAATGGTGAAGATGAGACACTAAAGTCTTTATATAAGACAAATGATGATGAAAATTTCTATTCTCAAGAGGATACAATAGAGAATGATGATATTAATGTTTCAACAAATCCGATAGATTTATCCTGGTTGGGTAAAAAAAATATGTTGGATACTCTATATGGGCCACATAAAAATTCTAGTGGAGAATGGAAATTTGGTAACAGCAATATAAAAATAAATAACGATAAAATTGAGGTAGGAAACCAAATGTGGCTCCTTACACCAGGTCTTTATCAGTTAATGTTTTATTCAAAACCAATGAATTATGATAAAACTGAATTGGAGATTTACAAGAAGATTTTAATTGAAACAAATGCTCATAAAAGAGATTATAAATCCGATGGACAGCTAAAAGGCACCAGAGCATATAAATATCGAAACATTATAAGTAAATTATTTAAAAATGATAAGACAGGAAGTGGTTTAATGAAATTGAATTCAAATAAATCAAATTATATATATTGGAATGATCCATATGAGTTGGTTGATCGCCTTCGGCTATTGATAGCATCACAAGTCGCTGGTCATAATAATCATAATAATGAAATAGTCTCAATAATTGAAGAATTGCGAGAAGCTGATATTATTATATAAAATCTGATGAATATCTTGCAAATTAATTAATAAGTGCATATCATTCAACATGTGTGAATGTCACATCTATTGAAGCTTGAAATTATGAAATATATAAAGTAATATATAAAATGTTTCAACGCTGTTTATTATCAATGCGAATAACATTAACATCATTTGTCCGCAAAACTAGAAGATTATTTTGGAAGAAAAAGATGCAATCTAAAAAATTTTCATACACATATAAAAAAACAAAATCACAAGAGACATACATATAAAAATCAAAAATGACTACAAAACGAATTCTTGTAAATGAGCTGCATAAACAAGCTCGAAATATTTTAAACGTCGCAGAGTTGTGATGAAAGGTATAGATGATTTGTGGCAAGCTGATCTGGTTGAAATGGGAAATTATTCTGCACATAATAATGATTTCCGATATCTACTAACAGTTATTGACACATTTTCAAAGTTTGCTTGGGCAGCACCACTTAAATCGAAAAATTCAACAGATGTTGTCAAGGCAATGGAAAATATTTTCAAATTAGGTCGTATACCAAAAAACTTGCATACCGATGATGGTAAAGAATTCTTTAATAAACTCTTTAAAAAATTTATGGAAAAGCATAGCATAAATCATTACTCAACGTATAGTGTAATGAAGGCATCTATTGTGGAGAGATTTAATAGAACCTTAAAGGGAATGATGTGGAGAGAATTTAGCTATAATGGATCTTATCATTGGATTGAGCTATATAAAGAATTAGTTGACCGATACAATAAAAAAATTCATCGAACAATCAAAATGGCACCCATAGATGTCAATTCTAAAAATGAAAAAATGCTGTTGGATACCGTGTACAATCATCTAAAAATATATAAAATATCAAAGTTTCATGTTGGTGATTATGTACGCATCAGCAAATATAAGCATATTTTTGAAAAGGATATACCCCCAATTGGACAACAGAAATTTTCAAAATTAAATCTGTAAGAAATACATATCCTACAACATATATTTTGGAGGATTATCAAGGAAATAATATTGAAGGAGGATTTTATGATGAAGAACTTTCAAAGACTCGCTTTCCTGATACATATCTTGTTGAAAAAATTTTAAAAACTAAGGACGATAGAGCATATGTTAAATGGTTAGGTTTCTCAAATCAACACAATTCTTGGATTAATAAAAATGAAATATTATAAGATTCTAGCACTAAGTATAAAAGAGCATACTATTTTATATTTTAATTTAATCATATCGAGATCCTCAATTAGTAATATCTACAGCACAAGAAAATGGACAAGTTTTTTAAGAGCTCTGAAGTAAAATATGAAAAATTGAAATATTGCAATTATTGTGGCAGTAGTGATCACACAGAAGATAAATGTCAACGTAAAAAGGAGGATAATAAAGCTAATAAATAAGAAACATCCTATGAAATAATTTACAATTTTAATTTTAAGAGTTATATATAAATGTACTGATTATATTTAATATTAAATAAAAAAGATTAAGAAATACACATTTTTATTTCATTTATATCACTTACTATTTGACCAGCAAAATGTCAATAACATTAACATTGAGCGGAAGATCATCTGATTTATCAGCAAATTATTTTCCTCGCATACATTTAAAATGAAGACTATGAATGTGCATTGATTGATTTTTATTCATACAACAGCATACCAAAATGTTGATGACTATAACAATTTATTTCAAATTGGTAATGATGTTATTAAAGTGCCCATTGGATCATATGAATTGAAAGATATTGTTAATTTTATAAAAGAGGAATATGAGAAACGTAATGTAGAAAAAGTTATTAATATGGAGGCGAATAATAATACAATGTAAGTTCAAATATTTACTTCCGATGATCCAATATTTTTCAATGGAGAAAATTCAATAGGACGATTGTTAGGTTTTAATAAAAAAATCTTAAAACCTAAGGAGTATCACCTATCTGATTTGCCAGTGAATATTTTTAAAGTAAATCTCTTGCGTATAGAATGTAATATTGTAGTCAACACCTACATAAACAATTTTCATGCACATACATTGCATGAGTTTGCAATTAAAGTTCCACCTGGATATAAAATCAATGAGATACCGAGGAATCTAATTTATTTACCAGTGAACTCCAGAGAGATAAGTTCTATATCTGTACGGATAGTTGATCAATACGGGGATTTAATTAATTTTCGAGGAGAAGAAATAACAATTCGTCTTCATTTAAGACCAAAAATATAATGATAATTTATAATAATAAGGATTCTAATAAAAATACATCCTCATTCACAACACAATCAACAGTTAAATCAACTTTATTATCAGATAAAAAAACAAATTTTTCTCAAAGAAGCTTAACACGAACAAATATAAATTTTCTCAAATCATTAAATTTGCAATTGAAAATATAATGAGTTCAATAATAAATGTATTGGATAAACCCTTGTCGGATGATAATATTATAAAAAAGGATTATCACACATATACACCATACTTGCAATCATTTAACAATAATGATGAAATACGGATATCCATACAAAATCAGGACTTGTATGTTTTACCTAGTGAGAGTTTTATTTACGTTGAAGGTTCTGTTGAAGACACTAACGATGCAAAATTAGTAGCATCTACCAGAAATTGCCGTTTAAAAAAATAATTTTGTCGCTTACTTGTTTGATGAAATACGATATGAGCTCAATGGTATAGAAATTGATCGCACTCGTCATCTAGGTGTTTCAACTACAATCAAAAATTATGTCTCCTTGTCCGCTGCGGATAGTACTATTATGAAAAATGCTGGTTGGAATAAAACTGAAGATTTGGATGTACTAAATGGACACTTTAATTTTTATATTCCACTGAAACTTTTAATGGGATTTGCTGAAGATTTTAATAAAGTCATTTTAAAATCTAAACATGAATTAATTTTACTGCGTAGTAAAAGTGATGAAGGCATGGTATATTCAACAGTAGCTACTGAAAAACCCAAAATAAAAATTACAAATATTTCATGGAGAATTCCTCATGTGCACTTATCGGATTTTAGTAAATTAAATATGATGAAAAGTGATAAAAAACGGAGAAAACTTGCCAATAGCATTCCGCAGTTGGGATTGCCATTATAATCCTCAACTAACAACTGGAAATAGTCACATTTGGAATGTAAAGTTAGCTACCAACAGAGAACGTCCACGTTTTGCATTAATAGCCTTTCAAAACGATAAAAAATTTGTTCATTGTAATATAACTAATCTCAAAGTTCACTTGAATTCAGAATCGTATCCTTATGATGATCTTAATATTAAATTTGCTAATGAACGATTCGCTATTCTCTACGATATGTATGTGAGATTTCAACAAAACTATTATATGAGAGATCCTCAACCCATCCTGAATTGTCAAGAATTTAAACATAATGCTCCTATTATTGTCATTGATGTGAGCCATCAAAATGAATCTACTACAAACGGTCCAATTGATATAAAAATTGAGTTTGAGACAAGCAGTAATATTCCAGAAAACACGTCTGCCTATTGTATTCTCATCCATGATCGATTAATTGAATATAATCCTTTAACTGCTCAAGTACGCAAAGTTGTTTTAAAAAAATACATCAATTTTAAAAAAGAAAAAATTTTTATACTCATCCTGAAATAATTAATTTTCACCAACATTTTTTAAGAGAAACACATTTTTTATATTTGATATTTTTTCAAAATCTTTATTAAATATTTTTCTAATAATATATTTAAACAATAGTACAATAATCATTAAATATAAAATTTAATTTCTTAAATTTGTGTATATTATATATATAAATAAAATGAAATAATAAAATTAAAATACAATTAAAAAATAATACATTGTTTTATTTACATCTTAAAATTTTAAATTTCTAAATATGTCATCATCATCATCATTATCTTCATCATCATCACTATCAATCTGCATAAACGATTGATTATCAATATTACTATGAAGATTTAAATTACTATTATCAATTAGCAACATTAATCATCACCATCGCTATCTCTATTAAAATTGTCAATTATTTGATGGATAGAATTAACATAGCTATCAAAATTATTTTCACCACACTTAGAGCATCTTTCATTTCCACATTTATTGTTAACACCCCCAAGAGATTCCATTCTAGACTCATCACACCTAAAATGACCCCTAGCAAATGTATGAATTTGATCATTCATAATAATTCGTTTGTCATCAGCATAACTTAAAACGATTTTATGTATTGATCGTGTATGTAATTGATGTTTATCAGATCTAATTACAATCATATTATCAGATATATTTTCTTGTTCAAATAAGACTCTTTTGTAATCATTTATACTAATTTTGTCTATAACACACTTTTTCACACCTTTGGACTTTTTCATCTCTTGTATGTCAACGGTTTTAATGGCATACATTTTGGATCTAAGACCAACAAATTCAACCATTAGTTTCCCATTATTTTCATCCTTCATCATTCCTAACACCTTTTATTGACTAGCGGTAGGTTGTATGGATTATTGGGATGAAAATTTGATGTGTCAAATTTGGTATGAATATCATTACGAATATCATCATAAAAGTCATTCGTTTTAATGGTATATATAAATGAATCCGTGTCCATGTAATTGAGAGAGATGTTATTTTTATATTTTGACTTCATGTATCCATAATGAAATTCATACATATTTAATTTCGATAGTTCTAGTACAACAAACCCTAAATATATAGGTTTGTCATATACAATATTCATTTTCTGTAATTCTACAGCAAATAGATCATCTGTAAATTGAGAAGTGCTAACAAAGTTTGGTTTTGAAATTAGCGCTCGAAGACCTAATTGTTTTTTATTTGTAGTTTCCCACCCATGAGCAATCTTAACATCTCGACGTTTTTCAACATTCTCCATAGTTTTACCATATACGGCATTATTCATAAGTTTATAAAAAATTTTCTCAAAGTCAGTAGTAGATTCTGATCTCTTTTTAGTATTTAATCTATATATGTATTCAACCATGGTTCTTGACGATATTGAAGAATTCTATGAGTTTTTCCTAGTTTAAGTCCATACTTAAGGCATTGCTTCAGATGTCTATAATCAATAGAATATTTTATTTGTCTTCTAAATCTGCGATAAGCTTTTTATGCTTTGAAATGCCAACTACCTTATTTTTGGGGGCAAAAGGTAAATCATTATGATCATCGTGAATAGAGTGGGGGTATATTAAATCTACTTCTAAAATATAGCCCAGTGGTGAATTATCTGATATTTTATTCACATCAAAACTCTCTACTTTCTCCTCATCTAACCACTCAAAGCCTCCAGTTGGGAGATATTGTGACATTGCCCAACCATACAAATTATTGGCATCTAAATATGTTAAAAACACTGAAGGTTTGCTTGCATCATAATCTTCTAAGTATTTGTTGTTAGCCTTAGAATATCTTTGTGAACATTGTACAAGCCCACCTCTTATTCCCTCATGTATGAAATTATACATTTCTTCATCAGTTAATAATTCAAGCTCAATTCCAGTTATTTTTAACATTGCATCCCACGAGAGTCCTGGAGCAGTATAATAATGACATGGATCAAGCCTATAAACATTTTTACATACTTTTCTAAAGTTTTCAAAAATGTCTGTGAGGAAGAGTACATCACTTTTAAGATATATTTTGGTGAAATCTTGAAGAGTTTCACAATTAAATTCTTTCCAAACTTTCTGGGCATGATCATAATCTTCTAATGAGCACTCGGAATTATTTAAAATGCTGAAGAAATCTTCACGACTGGGAAGTTGAGTCTCATTAAATTTATTCATTGAATCCATATATGAATATGGAAAAACTCCCTTTCTTTTAATTAAATTAAATTTGTTTTCCTCGCTAAAATGTTCTCGAACTGTTTTCAAATCATCGGTACTTAAATTACTTGCAAGACTTTCTATACTTGATGCCATAAATCTGTATGAATCTAAAAATCGAATTTGTAGATGTTGTTTATCCCCAACATCAATGGTTAGGGATATTGAGATGTATACTTCCTTGTTTAGAGGAATGACACTTATATTCGCACCTTCTACGTTATTCAATTCTTTGAAAAAAAGATGCGAATCGTATGCCGATAAATTATGGAAAAATACTGGAATAAATTTTGGTGTTCTATATTTAATATTGCAGTTATTGTGTGCAGCACCTCTATATTTTCCAGTAAGATGACAGTGATCTCTTACTGTATGATTTTTTGGATCATTAATTAATTCTTTACCACAAATGTGACAATTTATAGCAGAATCATGTGAAATTATTTCTAAGGATGATAATGGCATTTCTACAATTTTACTGAGATAATTGTCATAAATATATCTTGCATCCTTTACTATATTTTTTACAAAATTCGCAGGTGAATCTTCACCGAATTGGATGCGATGTTTTGACATATTATCATTATAGCTACATTTTATAAAATAGCTATATGCACAGGCTACGTGCTTCTGTACATTTCTAGTTTTATACTAACTTGTTCGTTGACTGGTTTTAAAATCGACTCGAAGTCAGCATAAATGACGAATGGCACAATCCAATTCCCTATGCCCATTTTTGAAGTTGATTAAAGACTTGTCAGCTTTGGGCATTATTGGCACCCTTCTCCTACATAAATCCTTGTGATTTTTTAATCTGGCTTCACTATCTGTATGGTATAAGCATGTGTTGCATATAAAAAGACCCCCTCTATGAGAAGTTATACTGTATCGCAAAATCTAAGAAAAATTAAATAAAAAATAATATTTGTATAAATATATATATATATCTGTTTAGAGATCAACAAAAGTCATCTCAAAATTAACACACGACCCTGTATCCTTAGCGGTACAAATCTATGTTTTGTATATTCTTTTTTTATACTCTTTCTTATATTCATAATACTCGAGTTTTAAGTATAACTAACAAGAATTTAATTTTAGTTTTTCAATACCGTTTTGCCTCTACCACAGTAAAGTAGAAATCAGTGTGACTTTAAAAAACCCTTTTTAAAATTTAAAATAATTGAAATTAAAAATCATTAATATTAATATACCAATGGTTGTATAAGTTTTGAATAAAAAGAACAAAACCCCAAAAAAAAGGGTATTGAAATAAAATCAATTTGAAAATCAAAATTACAAAATTTCAGTGTTTTTTCTTTAAAATAAAACTTAACAAAAAAGATTAACCCACAAACATTTGGTCCTTCGAACCGGATAAAGTGAAAAATACAAGTGCTTTTTGTATTAAATCAACAAAGTTAAAAAACCAGTGACCTTAAAGAATATTTAAATTTATAAGAAAAATTTAAGAAAAAATGTGATAGACCCTAAAGTGTGTGACCTTCAAAAAAAAAATTTGTGACTTTTATTTGACCTAAATAAATTTAAAGAAAAGTGTGTGGTAAACTTCCAGAAAATAACTGCATTGACGCAACAACAACGTAGCCACCGCAGTCAAAAAAAAAAAAAAAAAAGAACATCAGCAGTGATCAGCTAAACAGCAATAACAGCAGCATCGTCATCGCATCCACCACATCATCCATCAGCCAGCCACAGTTATAGAGAAATTCTACCAACATCGTCAACGCAGCCACAAATATACGTCAGCCTAAACAACATACAAGCAGCGATATCAACATCAAAGCAGCAAACAAAAACAGCAAGTACATACATAAGTAAAAGACACTCAAGTAAGTACCAAAGAGTGACAAAAAATAGATCGACAAGGGGAAACCAAGAATCAACCAAACAACAATAAAAAATACCAAAATTATAACATTCTTTTGTTTATTGTTGCTGACCCTTTAGTCTATTTTTTGCTGCTGATATTGTTGAAGTATATTAGAGTTGACGCCTTACACATTTTTGGGAATTTCCGGGGAAATATTAATTTACAAATTGGTAATTTTTTTGTTAAAAAATTATCGACCTGAGATATAACGACTCATTGTATAATCGCTAGCAGGTACTTTTGACCCATTAAACTTAAAATAAATTGCCGATAACAAAGAGAAGACATTTTAGCCGCTTTTATAAACTTTCAGAAATATTTTTAAAGACAAAAACAAAATATTTTTTTTTCATTGAAAGTATAGACCTTTTTGAGCTTAGTTTGTCGTCTTTTGTTTGACCTTACTTTTTTAAACCCTTTATTTTAAAATGCCTCTCGAAAAATTTGTGAACTGTACAAATGACTTATTAGATTTTGAAAGTGTTCATTCTGAAACCAAGGCCGAAGATAATCATCATGCTTTAGAAATACTTCGCGTTGAAATCGATTCAATTTGGACCCAAGTCAAAAGGACTTACGAAGAATGCAGGGACTTAAAGCAGGGACCAGACGAAAAACCTATTGATAAAAATAAACTTCGGGATCGGTACAAAAAGGCCCTCACAGCATACAAAAGTTGTGCTGCCTCTATAAATGCGGAAATTCAGGCTTTATCAGATACAAACGCGTCAGCAAATATATCGGTGAATCAATCGACCTCTAGTAATTCAACTTTAGACAACAATTCGGTTTCTTATATGAGGTTACCACAGTGCGACATGGATCCATTTTATGGGGAGCCTACAAAATGGCCCACATTTAGGAATCTTTTCTCTGCCATCTGTGTAAGGAGCACAAAAATGAGCAAAATTGAAAAATTGATATATTTAAAGCAGAAAGTTGGGTGGTGATGCCAATATAGTTCTAGGAAATATCCCTATGACCCATGAGGGTTTTGACCTTGCATGGGATAGATTGCTAAGGCGATATGATAATAAAAGGGAACAAGTAAATGCGCAACTTAGGATTCTTTTTGATCTCCCAAACGTTTCTGCAGATTCGGCTGCTTCGGTTCAAAAGTTGCAAAGCGCAGCTAACGGTGTTTTGGAAACCCTTAATACTTTGGCAATACGACATTGTTGTTGGGACCCAATCATGGTTTTTATATGTCAAATAAAACTTCCCCGAACATTTGTAGAGGAATTTGAAAATAGCCTTGAGGACTGTGCAGAAATTCCAAATTGGACGCAATTTGATAATTTTTTGACGAAAAAATTTAAAACTCTACAGTCCAGCGTAAACATTAAGGCTACAAAATTACCAGGTGTTCAACCTCAATCGGAACCTAAAAATCCAAATAGGGGGAAAAAAGTTCATTCGTTACAAATAAACACTTCACAAATCAATAACGGGTCAAAAAATCAAAATCGCTTAAAATCAAACAAGGGTACACAAAATGACTCTAATCAAAATTGCCCTCATTGCAAAGAGTCCCACATATTTAGAAATTGCCCCAAATTTTTAGACAAAAATGTTAATGATAAAATTCAAATAGTTAGAGTCACAAACGCATGCTACAACTGCCTCGGTGTTAATCATAGCGTCAAGGATTGCAAAAGTAAATATAGTTGTAGACTCTGTCATCAAAAACATAATACTTTGCTACACAAAGGGACAGAATCACAATCTACAACTTTAGCTCATGAAAACAATACGGTGCGGCCGAGCACAAGCGCTGCAGCCCTAGCATCAAACATACAGTCCACTCCTCATCCACATTTTGCAATACCCAATACAACGACCTTGACCTTACGAGCGAAACCCCCAAACAACGAGGAAACTTTACTGTTCACAGCATTAGTAGAAATCGAAACTAGAGGCGAAAAGTTCCAGGCGAGAGCTATCATCGACCCTGGATCACAGACAACGTTTATATCGGACAAATTAAAAAACAAATTGAGGCTGCCTTCAACACGGAACCCCCTTCATTTTAGCGGAATGATCGAGGGTCCAGGCACATCTATCACTGCCTGTTTGTTTAATCTTTGCTCCAAAGTTGACCCTAATTTCAAGTTAGAAGTCTGGGCACAAGTAGTAAAAGACATGTCGCTACTTTTGCCATCCCAAACGTTAAATCTACCAAATCTCAGTGAGGCTGCAGAATTAGAACTTGCAGACCCTCATTTTCATCAAAGTCGACCTGTCGACTTGGTAATCGGAAACGATATAAGCCCTCGGATATTTTGTCTTAAAACGCCTATGCGCCTAGTAGGTCCGCTTTTAGCACAAAAAACGGTATTTGGCTGGGTCGTGGGGGGGACCATCAAATACATCAAATCGATTACCAAACACTGTCTCACTTTTAAACACAACGTCCCTTGACCAAATCCTCACACGCTTTTGGGAGGTGGAGGAACCCCCAAAAAAGATTTTGAGGTCAGATGCGGACACATTTTGTGAAGACAACTTCCAGTCTACAACGCGTAGAATCGAAATGGAAGATATTTAGTGACCCTACCCTTTAAAAATGATAAAGAGATAGGGAATTCAAGAAATATTGCCATGGCCCAATATCTAAGAATGGAACGGATTCTAAATCAAAAACCTGACATCAAAAAGCAATATGATCAGGTAATTTTAGAATACCTTGAGTTGGGACATATGAAAAAAGTCTCTCCCCTGGATATCAACAACAAACCAAATTATTATCTGCCGCATCACGCAGTGATAAAACCTGATAGGCTAACAACAAAACTTAGAGTAGTTTTCAACGCCTCCAGTCCGTCTTCAAATAAGAGAAGTTTGAACGACATTCTTCATCCAGGACCTATACTTCAACAGGACTTAGTGCTCCAAATACTGAAGTGGAGATTCTTCCGGTTTTTTTTCAACGCCGATATTACAAAAATGTATCGGCAAATACTAATCGACCCATCTCAAACAAAAATATCAGAGGATATTATTCAGAAATCTCCCAATGACCCAATTGAGGATTTTGAACTCCTTACAGTGACGTTTGGAGTAAATTGTGCCCCGTTCCTGGCCATTAGAACTCTGCTCCAAATAGCAGAAGATTTCAAAACAACACACCCTTTAGCATCACATATTTTAGAACAAAATATGTACGTTGATGACGTCTTAGCCGGTGGGCACACTTTAAACGATGCCATAGAATCCAGAAAAGAACTATCTAGTGTTCTTAAATCTGCCGGTTTTGACCTGATGAAATGGACCTCAAATGACCCACGAGTTATCCAGGATTTGCCAAACGAGACCTTATTACCTCTTGATTGGTTAAACCTATCTGAAAATGCTGGAACAAAGACCCTTGGTATAAAATGGAACATTTTTCAGACTCTTTTACTTTTACGGCCCCAGAAGTCGAAATAAAACAAACATATACAAAACGCGAAGTTTTATCTACAATTGCAAAATTCTTTGACCCTTGCGGATGGCTAGCCCCAATTATTGTAGATGCCAAATTAATTATGCAACAAATCTGGTTAGATAAAATCGATTGGGATGATATCTTAAAAACCTTAACCTGCATGAAGTGGAAAAAATTTGTACAAAATTGTCCTTCAATTGAAACTCTGAAGATATCACGTTGGATCCAATATAGCCCTTATTGTGATGTGGAGTTCCATGGATTTTGTGACGCCTCAGAAAAAGCCTATTCTGCGACCTTATACATCAGAATTCAGCTGGAAAACCATTCTGTTTATACTTTTCTTATGGCTGCCAAGACCCGTGTTGCCCCTATCAAAAAAGTATCTTTACCTCGTTTAGAGCTATGTGGATCCGTATTATTAGCCAATTTAACTTTTGGGATACTGGCAAATCTTCAAATACAGAATTGTAAGACTTTTTTTTGGACCGACTCTACAATTGTACTAGCCTGGTTAAAGAAACCGCCTTGCCATTGGAACACATTTGTTGGAAATCGAGTTTCGGAGATTTCTCAAAAAGTTGGAACCGAAAACTGGCACCATGTCGAGTCCAAAGAGAATCCAGCAGATGTCGCTAGTCGCGGGTGTACACCGAGAGAATTGGAAACCCATAACCTATGGTGGTTTGGACCTTCTTGGCTAAAATTACAAGAAAATCAATGGCCAATTCCAATTTCTCCAAAAGATACAAATGTTGAAGCGAAACCCATAAAAGTCCTTACAACAAGAGTTTTTGAAGACCCTCTTATTCGCTTTTCGTCATTATCACGCGCTTATAGGGTAATCGCTTACGTTTTGCGGTTATGGCGAAATACCGGTGCAAATCGAACCCATCTTAGAATTTATTCAAGAGAAATCACACCAGATGAAATTAAAGAGGTCAAAAATCGCCTTATAATTTTGACACAAAAACAATGTTTTTCTGATGACTATCAAAAATTGTCACAAAAACTCAAAATTTCACCAAAAAGCAGCCTTTTGACCTTAAAATCCGTTCTTAGATAGCCAAGGTATTATTCGAGCCAATGGGCGCCTTGTACAATCGCCTGCCCTAACATATAATGAGCGTCATCCGATTTTGCTGCCTCACGATTCTAAATTGACCCGATTGAATACCGAATTTATCCATAAAATTACGCTTCATGGAGGAAATCAACTCATGATTCGAGTTCTACGAACTGAATTCTGGATATTTAGATTGCGGCCCCTAGTAAAAAGTGTCATACACAATTGTAGAACTTGTGTCTTATACAAAAAACAGACACAAAAACCAAATTATGGCTTCGTTACCGCCAGAACGAACAAACCTCTCCCGACCATTTGAGACAACGGGAGTTGATTACGCAGGCCCCTTTGACATCCGAAATTTTACTGGCCGAGCATGTCTTATCACAAAAGGGTATGTCTGCATTTTTGTATGCTTTACAACCAAAGCCATACATCTCGAAGCAGTAAGTGATCTGTCTTCTCAATCATTTCTAGCCGCATTTGCACGTTTTATTGGAAGACGTGGATGCCCCGCTCTAATATATTCCGATAACGGAACTAATTTCGTTGGTGCAGCAGAACTCATCAAAAAAGATCGCCTAGAGTTTATAAAAAATCTTCAAAGTCAGGTGCTTCATCATTATAGCCATCAGAATCTTAACTGGAAATTTATTCCTCCCGGTGCCCCTCATATGGGCGGACTTTGGGAGGCAGGTGTGAAATCTTTCAAGACCCACTTGCGAAAATTTATACCGAACATGAAATTTACCTTTGAAGAGTTATCAACAATTTTGACCCGAATAGAGTCATGTTTAAACTCTAGACCTTTAAGTCCTGCTAGCGATGACCCAAATGACCTATCTCCATTGACCCCTGGACACTTTCTCGTTGGTGTTCCATTAATGACCCCAGCTGAACCTGACCTAAGTAATGAAAATCTGACCTTAGTCAACCGCTGGAAACGCCTACAGGTTATCTATCATTCCTTTTGCAAAAGATGGAAATCTGAATATTTAACTCAACTCCATCGCAGATATAAATGGAAAAATCAACGAGAAAATATTAAGGTTAATGACCTGGTCGTCATCAAAGACAATAATCTTCCACCTAACGAATGGAAACTAGGCCGCATTGTCAGAACATACCTAGGACCTGATCAAAATAGTCGAGTAGTTGACATATTAACAGCCAAGGGAATTATTACTAGACCCATTACCAAAATAATTGTGTTATATACAAATCATCACGACTTTTAATCAAATCTTTACCACACTTATACCAGTTTTTATCTCTTTTACAGTCATGGCATCCAACCATCTCAAAATCGACCCTTTGATTGGGTTTGGTCATGTGGCATTTGCAAGGCCGATCATGCTCTTAAAACCTGCAATAAATTCATACGTGCAAGCGGTTATGAGCGCTATGATATTGTACAAAAAATGCGCTATTGTTACGTCTGCCTCGCTAGATCACATCGAGCTCATGACTGCACAAATTATTTTGGATGTCGTGTCTGTACCAAACGTCACAACACTATGCTACACGACGCTTCACAACTTAAAGATGTGCATAGGAAGATATATTTACCAATTCATTGCATTCAACACAAAATTTAGATGATGGTCCTGCGTGGGTCTTCTCATGCTCCCGCAGTGATGAAAGACTTAAAAATAGCTTCCCACATTCCACACAATGCAATTTTTGATGATTATCCATCATCTTTTTTTCGTCAAAGCTCAAGTTGCAGACATTACACGTAAATTGAGTCATTTTGATTTAAGTAGTTATTTTATTTTAGAATTAACTTCAACTTTTATATAAATATGATGAATATTTTAATTAGTTTTTAATTTTAGAGGACGATTATGTATTCACTTTAAAATCAAGAGAACTAGTGATTGATATTAATTAAATTTCGAATTTATATAGGAAAAAATTTGAAAAAAAATTTTTTTTCATAGATGTAAAATTGTGAAAAGCCGTCGGTAAAACATAATTGTGTAATAAAAATATTCTCCACACACAGAATTTTTACTGGGCCAGATGTTTATGAAAATTTATCTTTTTTCACTGAGTCAGAAATTCCACTTTTTTCATTTAAATTTATTTTTTTCACTGCGCAAATTTTTTAAATTTATTTTTTTTCACTGCGCAAATTTTTTTAAATTTATTTTTTTCACTGCGCAAATTTTTTTAAATTTATTTTTTTCACTGCACAAATTTTTTTGAAAATTTATTTTTTTAAATTTATTTTTTTTCACTGCCACAAATTTTTTGAAAATTTATTTTTTTAAATTTATTTTTTTCACTGCACAAATTTTTTGAAAATTATTTTTTTCACTGCGCAAAATTTTTTTAAATTTATTGAAAAATTTTTTTTTTTTTTTTTAAATTTATTTTTTTAATTTTTTGAAATTTTTTTTTTTTTTTAAGTTTATTTTTTTAAATTTTTTGAAATTTTTTTTTTAAATTTATTTTTTAAATTTTTTGAAATTTTTTTTTTAATTTATTTTTTTAAATTTTTTGAAATTTTTTTTTTTTTTTAAATTTATTTTTTTAAATTTTTTGAAAATTTTTTTTAAATTTTTTTGAAAATTTTTTTAAATTTTATTTTTTAAATTTTTGAAAATTTTTTTTTAAATTTATTTTTTTTTTTTTTTTTTTTTTTAAATTTTTATTTTTTTTTAAAATTTTTTGAAATTTTTTTTTCAGCCTCTGCCGACTTCGCTGCTTTTTCGTCACCAAAGTCCCCATTTCCTATCTACT